>JAODAL010012067.1:0-97005 GCA_025379985.1 Phyllomedusa bahiana | reverse complement strand
GGGGGAAAAAACTTTTCGGCGTTGGGACCCCCCTTTCTCTAAAAACAAAACGGGGGAAAGCGGATTAAATCCCTTCCATCGGGTAAAAGCCCGGCCGGGTTTTTTTATACGGCAAAAATTTTATAAAATTTTTTGTGCGGGGAGTTACTAAACCCGTTTTTAAACTATTCTTTTCAGTTTCACAGCTTCCCCTTTTCCCCCCCAATCGCCAAGCATACATTACGTAATCCGAAGGGGGGGAAGGAAACCCTTTGCATTGCTTAGTTACCGCCGATTTCTCTTGAATAGGATTTAAAGCTTTTTGCGAAGCTTTTGGCCCATGCGTTTAAATAAATACTGGGTGAGAAAATTTCACCTGGATCGGGTCGGGTTTGTCCCTTCCCGGGGAAAGCTAGGGACAGCCCCCTTAAGACATTTTTGATTATTCCCCAATTTGCAGAAAAGGGGTGTGCCCTGTATGTTGTTTCATGGTGCCAAAAAAAGGCGTTTTGTTTGGGGGTTGATGGCCTTATGCACGGTCGTGGTAGACATAGGGGGGGCCCCTTTGGTACAAAAATTATGTCCCTCTACCGAACCCCTTCCCAAAATTAGAAAAAATGGCTCGTTGCCCGCCCCGGGGGGGATACGAAATGGCCCCGGGCAGGGGTGCCCTTGTCGCAATTATTTACGTGTGGTCATGGAACGCCTCTTGAAAAACACCAGGCGTAACCCAGCATCGGAGTAGATCTTGCGGGCCCGATTTTAAATGCAGGGCTTACGCTGAAAATTCCTCTTATACGTTACAAAACCCCCCTTGGTTACTCTCCGGTTCTGAGGTACCTGGATTTCGGAACCTTCTCCAACTTCAAAATAAATCTAAATAAGTGCACGGCTCTCAATTTGGGTTTGGGGGATGCCATGGTGGATGTTTTAAGGTTTTAATTTCCCGTTTGGTCGTCCACCTCCTTTAAATATCTAGGGTTTTAATATCCCCTGCCTCCAGTTGACAGTAGACCTCAATTACAACCCCTGGTGAGCTAATTGGGGCCCGACCTAGCCCGGTGGAATAAAAAAGACTTCTCCTGGCTGGGTCGTGTTAACATTGTTAAGATGAATGTTATGCCCAGACTGCTTTACTTGTTCCAAGCCATACCCCTTCTAGGTCCTTCTTTCAATCCCTAGACAAACATATCCGAGAGTTTATATGGGCTGGTAAGAAGGCTAGGGTGGCAAGAACGACACTAATCAGGCCAAAGAGGGATGGTGGGCTCGCCCTGCCGGATTTTAAGGCATACTATGTAGCCTCGGTAGCAGTGCGATTCGCCAACTGGTATCACAACAGGAATTCAAAATTGTGGGTCTGCCTGGACGAGCAGATTTATGACGCACACTTGTCCGGCCTACCCTGGTTGCATGCCTCCTGTTTACACAAAGCAGATATTCTTGCACTTCCACTGGTTGCGCAACACTCTCTACTTGCTTGGCGCACTTACAGTGGGCATATGGATCTGTTCACCTCCAATGGCCCCCTGACCCCGGTTCTTCATAATCCTGCATTGGACTTGAGGAATCTTGCCAACATTGCATCCAGGCTAAGCACCAAAAAGTCTTTAGTATTTAGAGATATTACCACCCCCAATTCCCTATGCTCTATGGAGGATATGTCCTCAGAGCTGCGACTTTTGCCATTCCACTGGCTCACGTTTATGCAGATTCCATATTTTTATACCAGAAATAAGCAGAACCTCAAGTTGCACAGGGAATTACGCCCGTTTGAACAGCTATGTGTGAGACCGCAGTCTCCCTATCATCTTATCTCGCAGATATATGAGCTTCTTATCGGCTCCCTGACCAAACATGGGCCGACATACCGGGAGGGATGGGCTAAGGAGTTTGCAGAGTCCCTTTCCTGGAAGAGGAATGGGAAAAAGCCAGGTCTTATCATACAAAGCGTTACGCCCTGTCGGTTGCAAGAGCTCAATTTAAAAGTGCTGTCGCGCTGTACGTGTACCTGTTTTTGCTTCACGCCGCCTTCCTGCGGTTCCCGAGTGTTGCGGGAGATGCAGTTCGTGGAGGCACCATGCGCACATTTTGGTGGGGCCTGCCCCGAAATACGCCTTATTGGGCTAAAGTGATAGAGTGATCGAAAAAGTGGTGGGAATACGGTTGCAAAATGATCCCGGTTACTGCTTCTGTTTGTTATCCCTTTCCCCATGTCATCCCTACAGGGCAGTTTACTAGTGTTCATGCTAACTGCAGCCAAGGCTTTAATACCCCGATTGTGGAGGTCTACTGAAATTCCGACTATCACGGGGTGGTTCAAGGAACTATTCTCCCTCCAGGCATGGAGGAACTTAGGGCCGACAGGGGACTGACGATGGATAAACACCATGCCATATGGTCTGACTGGTTGTCATTTCGTGCTTCCCTGGATTATGTGACACTGACATGAGACACCTATGGGTGTCTTACGGGGGCCGATGCTCTGGCGTCTTACTGGGCACCTTCTCTCGTGGTGAACAGGTGGAATTTGCTCCCCCATCTTCCTTGCGCAGTGCCGGTGACCGATTCAGCTTGTTTTTTCGGTTTAATTGTTGTGTCATGTCTGGTCATGACAGACCGTTTGATTTTATGCGATCATGATAGCATATGCATGCCCGGTAAAACATTCTCCAAATGCAGTCTTAATAGACCTCTAGGATATTTCATTGTTTGTGTCAGATTGCTGAGATTAGCTCCAGAATGTATACTTTTTTTTAGTTTTGCTTAAGAGTACTGAAAGATGTCATACCCGGTTAGGAGGATAATTTCTACTATCATTCCATGCTGGCTTTGTAAATCTGGTGTCTATGCGCCAGATCTAGCACTCTATAGTGTTATTTCGCTATTGCTGTTATTGTTACATTCTTTCTGTACATGATACTGTCATTTTTATTACACTGATGGTTATATTATGTTCTCAAAAAACTTTGTTGAATTTGAAAAAAAAAAGAAACGAGCAGTCGAAGGAGGGAAGAGACCCCGATATTAAATCTATCAGCGACGATATTTTCAGAATCAGAACTATCTTTATTTTCAAGAGGACTGGGAATCATACCAACAAAAATGGTTGACATGTATACTACCTTGCTGGACGTAAATAAATTTGTTCGTCAGTTAACCATTAAAAAACATTTTTTGCAGGATGACATAGAGAGTTCCACTGAAAAGGCTAGTATTAAAAACAAGGATATACAATACAATTTCTCTTGTATGGCATTTGAAGAGTTACAAGCTATATCTACATTGTGTGAATTGCAGGGAGAAAGTCAAAGTGAAGATTTAGCTAAAGATACTTTGTTTCATGATAATGAAAGGAAATTATTCCAGCACTCATGCTCCGGTTGCTAAATTTATCGTATAAAACGCATTTTTATTGAAGAAACAAAGATAAAACAAACTGTAAAAACATAGAGATGCTATGAAATTGACGCGTTTCGAGCTCGTTACATAGCTCTTAGTCGTAACAAACACATAGCGCAAAGCTCTTCAATATAAACTCCTTGCTCACACCAATCAAACTGGACATCTGTGTATTAACCCTAGCTTAACCAATGCTAGGAGAGAAAAATGTGTATGTCCATAATGAAGCACATATTTTACATGCTAAAAGATAACAGCAAATGTAACATTAGGTAACGCAACAAAGAGGAAAGAACATATTAATAGAAATATAAGAGATCTGATTTGTAGTTGAGGCCGCGTGGATACCTAGTATCCAGAGTCAAAATCCAGTAGGCTTCACGGTTAGTGAGACATTTTCTCCAATCTCCGCCGTGTACTGGTCTATTAACTCGTTCAATGGCTCTCACCTTAAAATGTTCCAGACTACCAGTATGTATCTCTTTAAAGTGTTTTGAAGCGCCTGACAGGTTATGTGAGTTTTCATTCTTAATGTCATAAATGTGTTCTCTTAGGGCTTGTTCACACGACGTCTTTGTGATCCGTTTTACGGATCCGTAAAACGGATCCGTAAAACGGATCTAACAATTGTCAATGTGATTAACATTGCTTTCAATGGCAAAAGTGCATCGCTGTTCACACGAGTGATCGCAGATGCGCTTTTCGCGATCCGCTTTTCGGATCCGTTTTAAGAATTGACATGTCAATTCTTCTTGCGTTTTACCCAAGAGAAATCCCCATAGGAAATAATGGAGTGCGCTTTTGGCATCCTGAAAGCGGATCCAAAAGCGCAGTATACATATGGGTGCGTTTTGGATCCGCTTTCGATGCCAAAAACGCATCCGCAAAACGCGGATTTAAATTAAATATAAAATTTGAATATTCTGTTTGGGTTATATTTAGTTTATAAATGTATATAAATATATATTTATATAAATGTATATAAATATATATAATTATATATATAAATGTATATAATAGTATATAAATGTATATTTATATAAATGTATATAAATATATAAATGTATATAAATATATATTTAGTTTATAAATATTTACTTTATAAATATTTAGTTTATAAATGATTGTTATTAATTCATTTACATGGGGTGGGTTTGAAAACTATTGGTTGATTTAAATAAAAAAAAAGGGGGGGCGGGTTCTCAAATCATAGGTGTATGTACAGTTGATTTACACTAGATAAAAAAAAGGGTTTTTTCTTGGTCATTGATAGGTTATATTATATTTAAATTGCAGTTTAATAGGTTGATTTAAAAAAAGCATTGAAAAAACGGATCCAAAAAACGGATCCGTAAAACGCATGCAAAACGCATCCAATACGCATCCAAAAAAGGATCAGCTGTTGTGTTTTCTGGATCCACTTTTTGGATGCAGTTTGCATCCAGTTTTCGCAGGTTAAAAACGGATCCGTAAAACGCATCCAAAACGGATCCAAAACGTCGTGTGAACAAGCCCTTATTCTAATATGTAAACTCCTGGTAGTGCACCCAATATACTGTAGTTTACAATGTTCACACCAAATCATGTAAATTACATGGTTGCTGTGGCAATTGAGAAAAGTTGATATGGAATATGTGTTTCCAGTTGTAAACGATGTGAAATCGTTACTCTTGATCATATATTTGCAGAGATTACATCTGCTAGTGCCGCACTTGTATGAGCCTTTAAAATCTAACCAGCGATCTCTTCTAGTTGTTGTAATTTCTTTAAACATACTGGGAGATACAATGTTTCCTAATGTACGTGGCCTGGTGGATACAAATCTACAACCCTCTTGTAAGATATCACATAGTACAGGATCTGTCTTCAATAAAGGGAGATATTTTTGGATAATACTAGTGATCTCTGAAAATTGACAACTATATTGGGTAGAAAAACACAACGGAGTTTTGGCATCTTTGTTGTGTTTTGTTGCTTTGTGTTTTTTTACCCAATATAGTTGTCAATTTTCAGAGATCACTAGTATTATCCAAAAATATCTCCCTTTATTGAAGACAGATCCTGTACTATGTGATATCTTACAAGAGGGTTGTAGATTTGAATCCACCAGGCCACGTACATTAGGAAACATTGTATCTCATAGTATCTTTAAAGAAACTACAACAACTAGAAGAGATCGCTGGTTAGATTTCAAAGGCTCATACAAGTGTGGCACTAGCAGATGTAATCTCTGCAAATATATGATCAAGAGTAACGATTTCACATCGTTTACAACTGGAAACACATATTCCATATCAACTTTTCTCAATTGCCACAGCAACCATGTAATTTACATGATTTGGTGTGAACATTGTAAACTACAGTATATTGGGTGCACTACCAGGAGTTTACATATTAGAATAAGAGAACACATTTATGACATTAAGAATGAAAACTCACATAACCTGTCAGGAGCTTCAAAACACTTTAAAGAGATACATACTGGTAGTCTGGAACATTTTAAGGTGAGAGCCATTGAACGAGTTAATAGACCAGTACGTGGCGGAGATTGGAGAAAATGTCTCACTAACCGTGAAGCCTACTGGATTTTGACTCTGGATACTAGGTATCCACGCGGCCTCAACTACAAATCAGATCTCTTATATTTCTATTAATATGTTCTTTCCTCTTTGTTGCGTTACCTAATGTTACATTTGCTGTTATCTTTTAGCATGTAAAATATGTGCTTCATTATGGACATACACATTTTTCTGGGACTTCTACAGCCGGAGGTCTATTCCGAAGCACCGTGTGTTGATGGAGCTACAGCGGACCCAGAGCTAGCCCGAGATTCCCGGTGAGCGTTCATCATTTCTTTTTTGCTTTATATGGACAATACTTTGTTTCATGTACTTAATCCTGAATTCTACCCAATATCTTCGCGTCCATTAATGAGTGATATTTTCCGAGAATTAGTGGGAAAAGATTTGTTTAAATTACAACAACAGGGGGGGCGTGGCTACCTATGGCCGAGTAGAGACGTGCTTGCCTGAGCTCCTCGCCTAGGCTGATTTTCCTTGGCAAAATCCGGCAATACAGCATGGGGAAAAGAACCAGGAGACAGAGGGCAAAGTCGGCTCCACGCCCGGGACTGGTTCAGGGCGACATTGAAGCCTTTTTTTTGCCGACAAGGCCGCCTTCTCCTTCAGCGCGGCGGGGCAGTGGAGAGACTAAAAATGGCCGCGGCTGCATGGCAGCACAGAGCCCGGCTGTTCCGGTGGACGCGGACGGCCGCACACCCACAGCAGCCTCCTGCCCAGGAACCCCGAAGCAACATCCACTTACCGGGACCCGCAGCGAGTACCGGGAGGAGCAGAGGACAGGCGGGGACTCCCCGCACACGACCCGCGTCGCCAGCACGCCCGGGACCTCGGGGAGAGAGAGGAGTAGTGGCGCTATAAGCCCTGCTTCTGTGGCACAGACAGGAGCCAGCACTGAGGGATGGCTGCAGCCCCCTCACCTCACCAGCTCTGAGACAGCCTGTGCTCTCCCGGCTCCAGGATGCACAACAGCAGACAGCCTGCATCCTGCTGCCAGCCCAGCTGCAGGGAGTCCCCCTGCAACCTCCATATTAACCCCTGCCTCTCCAACTACCTCAAAGGGACTTCCCAGCTCACCCCTTCAGGAGTTAGGGGAGCCTAATCTCATGCACTGTGCAGCTGACCCCCAAAGAGGGTACCCTATTGCAGACCCAGAGAATAACATACGGGCACCTGACCATCCCTCTGTGGGTCTATATGCCGGACCTGGCGTCGTCTCAGACATATCACCTCCACCTGCCCCATGGTCTTCGTCAGGTCTCTCCCTACCCGTGGTGGAAGGACCTCGAGTGGATACACATTCTCCACACTGGTCATCGGGCTCTTCCTGGGACGTATCCCCTATGCATCAGCAAGCCCTTTCTCTCTCCACCTTGCCGGGGACTTCTAAGCCTCAAGACTTTCTACTACATCCACCGGTCACTGGGGGCCAGGACCTCCGTGTTCTAGCGACCTCACCGGCCCATATGTATCCTTCTGACAGTATGGACAGTACACCGTCCGTGTTCCAACGTTCACAGTATTCTCCTCTGCAAGCGGGGTTCGCTCAACCAAAACCTGTGGACTCTACTGCACCAGACGACACTAGGCCAGCAACATTGGCAGATCTACGGTCTCTTAGCCAGTCCCTGCCGTCACGAGCGGACATTTCCTCACTTGCCAAACAAATGCTGGAGAAGGGTAGGCAGGAACTCTCCCACTTTCGTGCTGAAATGTCCTCTCTCAATACTAGAGTGGCGGACTTAGATCAAGCTCAAGCTCAAACATCTTCGTCCCTATCCTCCCTCACTGAGGTGGTGTCTCAAAACTCCACTCAAATTCTTACGCTCCAACATCATATGGATGACATTGAGAACAGGAGTAGGAGGAACAACCTGCGCGTAAGAGGGTTACCTGACACCATCCCCACTGCAGAGCTATTTGCGGTGTTATCTTCCATATTCAATGACTTACTGGGCCGGCCTCTATCTGCTCATATAGAAATTGACAGGGCCCACAGTGCATTACGGCCTCCCAATCCTGATGATCCTCGCCCCAGAGACGTGATCTGCAGGATCCATTTTTTCGCAATGAAAGAAGACCTTCTTTATGAAGCGCGTCGCCGTAAAACAGTGACATATCAGGGGTCGCCAATTAGGATCCTTCAAGACTTGTCCAGACTCACTCTAGCCCAGCGAGGAACTTTGAAGCCGCTCTTGGACATTCTCCGGGAACGAGACATTTCTTTTCACTGGGGGTTCCCTTTCGCCCTATATATCCGCCTGGACTGGCAGACACTGATTATCCGCTCTCCTGAGGATCTACCACCCGTACTGCGGACTCTGAATAGCCAAAACCTCAAGCTTCCAGATTGGCCCACGTTGCTTACTTTGACAACTAGGGAACCCCAACGTAAGCGACGCAGTGCGCAAGAGGCTCCTGCCTCTTCCAGCAACCCGCTGCCACGGGATCAACGCCAGAAGAACTCTCTGACTCGCTTCCAGAAACGAACGGATACTGTGACCGCTCCTCCTCCTAAAAGCCCTGCAATGTCTACTGGACACTCCCGAGCTGGAGGAAGAGAGCCCTCCTGATTCTTAGATATGGTTCTCTAAAAAATTCCTTGCACGTTGTGTGCACATTCCCCTCCTTCTGGTACACACCAGAGCCGACAGGATTTAGAGACATCCCTTAATTCTCGTGGAAATACCCATGGGGAACTTTTCTCTTTTTCCCCCTGGTTGTGTTTTAGTTTAAGCCGGATGATGTGTAGTTAATCTATCATTGCCTAGGCTTGGTAGTGTTTCTAGTTCAGTGTTTCTTTTAGTTCTCTCTTAGATTCTCAGGCACTATCATATCTCCCCAGTAGGTGGAACTCCTGGCCTGATTTCGTTCAGGTTTACAGCACTTCCGTTTTAGTGTTTTACCACACTTAGTTGAGTGGCAGGTTTGTGACCCCTGCCTTTTCTGGTTTTTTTTTTGTGTGTTTCTCCTTCCCTCAGTCCTTTTTTCCCTCTCGTTTTTTCCCTCCCCACCCCCTTTTCTCCTTTCCCAAGGTTTTTTTTTTTTTTTCTTCTTCTTTCTCTTTTTCTCCCCCCTCTTTTTTGTTTAGTCTCCTCAGGGTTGCTGTACGTGGTTCCCTAGTATGGCGGAATTACAGATTGCTTCGTTCAACGCGCAGGGCCTCAACACGCCAGAAAAAAGAGCACCAATCCTACATCATTTTCATAGACGGAAGGTACACATTGTGTGTTTGCAAGAAACTCATTTTAACCCCTTAACGACCTTGGGCGTATGAGTACGTGCCAGGGCCGCTAAGGTGCTTGGCAGGGGGATCGCTCCGCGACCCCCCCCCCACCCCCGCACAGCCACTGGGTGTTAGCGGCTAATCGCTGCTAACACCCGGCAGTAACAGCGCCGGTGGGTGGCTCCGCCCGCTGGCGCTGTTTAACCCATCAGACACCGCAGCGTCTGAATGAACGCTGATCGGTGCCGCGCACCGATCATTACGGTCATCGGCATCAGCGCAGCTATGCTGCGCCGATCCGACGACCGGACACGGTGGTGGGGAGCCCTGTGAAGGCTCCCGTCACTTACACTGGCCGGTTTGCCTCACTTCCGTCCGCCGACAGGAAGTTGGGAAACCGCCATCTTTGTACACCCTACTGCATTGCCTATGCAATGCATTAGGTTGCATTAACAATCACCCCCCCCTAGTGGTCTAGCACCATAGGGGGACTAAATGTTACAGTAAAAAAAATGAATAAAAAAAGTTTTAAAGTACAAAAAAAAAGTATTAAAAGTTAAAATCACCCCTCTTTCCCTATTTTACAAATAAAAACATTAAAATAATAGAAAAGTTACACATATTTGGTATCGCCGCATCCAAAAAAGTCCGATCTATAAAATATAACATCATTTATCCCGTACGCTGAACACCGTAGAAGAAAAAAATTCCAAACGCCAAAATTGCGTTTTTTGGTCATTTTACGTCACTAAAAAATGGAGTAAAAATGATCAAAAAAGTCGCATGCATTCCAAACTGCTAGCGATAAAAAGTACACTTCAGCCCGCAAAAAATGCCCCCTCACTGACGTCCATAGGTGTTAGTACAAAAAAGTTATTGGTCGTACAAAATGGCGCCGTGGCGCAAATTTCAAAAATAGAAAATGTTTGTCATTTTTTTACGGTACCAAAACATAACGTAAACCCTACATGTTTGGTATTGCCGGATGCATAACAACCTGTAGAATACAGATAACACATTATATTTACCGACGATTGAACGCCGTAAAAGCAAAAACCCCGCAAACATGGCGAAAATACATTTTTTTTCACAATTTGTCCCACTAAGAATTTTTTTGCGGTTTCCCAGTATATTCTATAGTATAGTGAATAACACCATTAGAAAGTACATCCTGTCCCGCAAAATAAAAGCCCTCATGTGTCTATGTAGGTGGAAAAATAAAAAAGTTATGGCTTTCAACAGGCGAGGAGGGAAAAACGAACGTGTCACCAAAAAAAAAAAAAGCCGGGTCCTTAAGGGGTTAAAATTGGGAATGCCCTGGTCATCAAATACAAACATTACACCTCTTGGCACTTCGCCAATTTCTCACAGTCCAGGTCCAGGGGGGTGGCTATTGCTATTCACCGTTCCCTTGCCCACCAGGTTCTTAGCTGTGCGGTTGATCCGGAGGCTCGTTTCCTCATTTTGGCTATTTCTGTGGGTGGACAGGAATTCACGATAATAAATGCTTATGCGCCCAATGTGAACCAAGCTATTTTTTTCGTGAATCTTGTGGATCGCTCGCTCCCCTTGATCCGGGGGACGGTGGTGATGTGTGGGGATTTTAATTTAACCCTAGACGCTACCCTTGACAACTCATCTGGAAAAGCGTCTATCTCCTATTCCATAATCAAAAGGGTCAAAAAAAAGCCTTTCTCCAACTTCAGTTATGCGACACATGGAGGCTCCAACACCCGGCAGATAGAGATTACACCTTTTTCTCTCCCCCCCCATGGCTCGTATAGTCGCTTAGACTATGTTATGATCCAGCACTCTGCCCTTCCCTGGCTATCGACCACAACCATAGGAAATATCTTATGGTCTGATCATGCTCCAGTGTTCTGCTCGCTCAGGCTGCCTAATCTAACTAGGAGTGCTTGGAATTGGAAGCTGAATGAATCGCTTCTCTTGGATCCTCCGTGCGTCGCTGACGTGAACAGAGCCATAACACAATTTGTAGAATGTCATGCTCATGATTCCTCCTCTCCTATAGTTCATTGAGAGACCCTTAAATGTGTCCTTAGGGGGATATTCATAAAGCATGGCTCCAGGAGAAAGCAGCATCCCTCACCAAGGCACTCTCCAGGGTCTCATCTCTTGAACAAGCCCATAAACAAGCGCTATCGTCCTCTATTCTGCACGAGTTACAGGAAGCGCGTCTGGAGGTCAAGAGACTTTTGGAATCGGCCTGGGGTCACCTGATTCAAATATACCGTAGCAAGCTCTACGAATCTGGAAATAAATGTGGACGAATGCTGGCTAGGGCTATGCGTGATCACATGGCTCAGTCTCATGTCCCTTCTATTAAAAATGCCTCAGGTGCCACAGTGCATTGTACCCAAGATATTGCCC
Organism: Phyllomedusa bahiana; assembly: GCA_025379985.1. Lineage (NCBI taxonomy): Eukaryota > Metazoa > Chordata > Amphibia > Anura > Hylidae > Phyllomedusa > Phyllomedusa bahiana. Next base: position 85,428 of record JAODAL010012067.1, on the reverse strand, counting down.
AATCCTTCCATGCATTTTATTCACAGTTATATAACCTGCCACCTGTCCGCCACTCTAAGTCCCGGCACTCATCTAATCAATCGTTGTTGTCTAAATTGCCAAGTTCGATGGCCTCAGCTTTGGAGGCACCTTTTTCAATTCAAGAAATTAAGTCTATCATAAATAATTTGTCGGGGAGGGAAGGGGGGGGGGAAGTCTCGGCCCAGATGGATATTCAGATAAGTTCTATAAAACCTTCTTGGAGGTCATAACCCCCATAATTCTCCGTGCTTTTAATGCCATCTCCCCAGATTGTCCTTTTCCACCACAGGCAACCCTGGCACATGTCACGATGATCCCTAAGCCAGGGAAGGACCCACAACTTTGTAGTAGTTACCGTCCCATCTCCCTTCTTAATGTGGACTTAAAGATCTACTCTAAATTAATTGCCAACCGGCTCAGCCCATTTTTGCAGGATTTAGTCCATCCGGACCAAGTGGGCTTTGTCCCTGGGCGAGAGGCCCGTGACAACACCCTAAAAACCATGGATATCATCAACTACGCCCGCACGCAGGGTGTTCCTCTTATGGTGTTGTCGCTGGACGCGGAGAAGGCCTTTGACAGGGTTTCATGGCCTTCTCTGGTTCAGACCCTTCACCATATTGGCATTGGACCCAATTTTTTAGCTAAAATTATGGCTCTCTATAAAGTCCCCCTCGGCACGTCTTAAAGTTAACGGTTCCCTCTCTGAATCCTTTTCCATCGCAAATGGGATGAGGCAGGGCTGCCCCTTATCCCCGTTGCTATACGTTCTCACCATGGAAAATTTAATGGCTTCCATACGGGCGAATCCGGACATTAAGGGTCTTACAATTGGGACACAGGAGTACAGATGTTCTGCTTTCGCAGACGACCTGCTCCTCTACATTATGAATCCACATGTTTCTTTGCCTTCCCTGATGGCCGAGCTGAATCGTTTCGGCTCTTGGTCTAATTTTAAGATCAATTTGTCCAAATCGGAGGCTCTTGGCCTGAGCCTTCCGCTCCAGGATCAACGCCGCTTAAAGTAAAATTTTCCATTTGAGTGGCCCAGTAAAGGGATTTCTTACTTAGGGATACGTTTGTCCGTAGATCTCTCTAAACTCTATGCAGGCAACTTCTTACCATTATTAAGCCAGACCGTTAAAAATTTGGATAATAGTGACAAAAAGAAATTCTCCTGGTTTGGGAGGATAAATAGTCTCAAGATGTCTATCCTACCTAAATTCTTGTATCTTTTCCAGACTATCCCCACCTACACCCCGTCTCCTTTCTGGAAGAAGCTTCGTAGCTGTTTTAATAACTTTGTCTGGTCTGCACGCCGCCCACGTATAGCCTTTGATACTCTTTGTAGGTCTAAAGACGCTGGGGGAACGGGCCTGCCTGATTGCAAGACGTACTATTTAGCGGCCGCGTATGCACGCTTCCTGTCCCTATCGCTTGATCAGGACAGAAAGTTATGGGTGAAATTGGCGGCGGACATTTGTCCCCGGGCTCTTGCTACCCTTCCTTGGACCTCCTCCTCTCGGACTGACTTCCCCACTTCGTTTTGCACGAGGCACACACTGACCATACTCAGCTCACATAAAGTTGCACATAGCCTAATTAACCGTAAAGGACCTTTCGTCCCAATCACTGATAATCCTGCATTCCCACCAGGCTTCAGCTCTAACCTGTTTCTGGGCGGCACAAAACATAAACCTTTGCGTGTCTGTCAGGTCGTTGCGGATGGACGATTGAAGTCAGCTGACCATGTTTTGGAGGGGCTGACCTCTTCCAACCGTTCACCCTTTCAGTATTTCCAACTAACATATTTTTTAATAAGGTCAAACATATGCTTGATCTTACGCGGCCCTTTATGGCCTTCGAGCAATTACTTACACGGGAAACTAGCGTTCGTCATGCGCTTTCTATTCTGTATAAACTATTTTGATATCCTCCCTTTCTGAACAGCTACCTTCCTTCTGCAGACACTGGGAATTAGAATTAGGTCACTCGTTCACCGTCCCACAATGGGTGCGCTGTTTTCAACTCACGCATGGAGCTGTCATGGCCTCTGGTCAACAGGAAACGTCCTATAAGATTCTGTCTAGATGGTATAGAGTGCCATCAGTCCTCCACAAATCCACAAATGGTTCCCTGGTGTATCTAGCGACTGTTGGAGGTGTGGGAGACACGAGGGTACCATGGTACATATTTGGTGGGAGTGCCCTCTTATTAGGGGATTCTGGACCACGGTCCAGAAGATCATTGAAGAGGTTACAGGGGTGGCAATTCCCGGTTCACCAGAGGCCACGTTATTGTTTGTTTGATATGCCAATTTTAAAATACAAAAAAATTTTCCACCCTCAAAAAATCTGCTTCAAGCGGCCAAAAAACCGTAATCCCAGAAAAGGGGAAATCCTCTACCCTGCCTTCTGTTGAGGAGTGGTTTGGGGAAATCAATTCCATCCAGGGAATGGGGGAAAAACTGGGGGCTCACTTCCTAAAAGTACTCGACTCAAAAAAGCCCTGGTTTTTACGGTTCTGAGTTAAAGGGGCCCCCCCCTGCTTTTTCCTTACGGCTAAGGCAGTTGGTGGGTCCTCTGCGGTGGACATGATTCCCCTGGAAATCCCCCTTCAAGTTGGGGCCCCCCCTGGGTTTCTTGGTATGGGGGTTTTTGGGGTTTCCCCAAACGCCCCCCTTTTTTTTTTTTTCTCTTTTCTTTTTTTTCTTTTTTCCCCTTTTCCCTTTTTTCCCCCTTCCCCCCCTTCTTCCTTACCTCTTCTGCCTTTTCCCCCCTTTGTGGGGTCCTTTGTACTGTTTATTTCATTGCCCCGGGGGCGGGCCCTTTATATTGCTTTCTTTTTGGCCTATTGAAATTGGGAATGGACGGGCCCTGGAAACCAATATTTTTTTTTTTCCCCCCCTTTTTTCTCCTTTTTTGGATCTTTTTTATGTTTTTGGTGACTATATGATAGTGAAATCCCTAATGGGAGCCTATCTAAGGGCTCTTCTCTGTTTTTTGCCTATTGTTGTTGTTAATGTGTTTTTAGGTAATTGCCTTCAATAAAGTTCTTCTAGAATTTGAAAAAAAAAATTACAAAAGTATAAAAAAGGGCCCAAAAAATTACAAAAATTAATTTTTAAAAAAAACAAAAAAAAAAAAGATTACAAAATTAAAAAAAAAAAACGGGGGGTAATAAAAAACGGACAAGTGGGGGCTTTTAGTGATTTTTTGATGCGAGTTATATAAAAAAATTGACCCTTGTTTTGCTTAGTGATTTGGGAAATATGGGGAATTATCTAAAAAATCCCCACCCGAATTTAAAAAAAGCAAGGGAATTTTTTAAAAATAGGTGTAGAAATGGGTGCAATTTCAACTACATTAGCAGACAAATTATTTAAAAAACATCCTATTACCCCTATCTTGCATTTGGCACCAAAAGTACATACGGACATCTTTCTGCCCCCCCCCTCAGACCCCTTGTGGCTGGGTTTGGGGGACCCCTTTTGGGGGGGGGGAATTCCCTTGGGCCCTCATGGGTAGGGATCATTTTTTGGGCATCCTTTAAGGGCCTTTATATGAGGGGGGGGGTATCCGGACAGTCAGTGCAGGGCGGGAAACATTGGGAATTTGCTCCGTCCCCAACAAAATTCCGCCAAATTTAACTGACCCCCCAACCAGCTTCAAAAAATTTGCCCCTAGATGGGGAAAACCCAGGCCGGGGGCCCAGGCCCAACCCAGGGGCCCCAAATTTGAAAGGGGGCCTTTCCGTTCCCCTTCCATTTGGGCAGTCCCCCAAACGATAGTTTCCCCTTCCGGGAAAAAAAGGCCGCGGGGGGTTTTGGGGCGAGGGCCTTGAAAGGGGGAACCCGGGCGCCTTTTAAAACCCCGTGGGGGGGCCGTGGGGGGCCGGAGGCCCCCCGGGAAATCCCTCTCCGCGCCTCCCAGTTTTCCCCCCACAAACGACCCCGGGCTGAAACCCTTGGGGTTTTTCCTCAGGGGGCTGGCTTTCCCCCCCCGGGCCGGCCAGGTCCCGTTTCGGGAAAAGGCGGGCCGCTTCGGGGGAGGGGGACCCAGTCAGAAAAAATCTGTTTCCCCGGGGCCCCCCTGTTTTTCCCCGCGGGCCGGGGCCACCGGGCCCACTTCAACAAAAAGGGCCCTCCCATTTCACCCGGTGTGTTTTGCTCTTTTTGGCCCCTGGTTTTTCAGTTCAAACCACCGGGGGACCCCTACCTTGGAGCTGAAAAAGGCCCCTTTGCCCCTTTTGGGGATAAAACCCCCCCAGCATACGGGGAACCCTTGCTCCCGGTCCCCCCCGGGGGGGGGGGCCCACCCCACAGGGGCCCTCTAAACCCTCCTCCCCGGGGATGGGGACCCCCTTGTGTTTTCATATTTTTTGAAAAGGCCCTCTAACCCTCCTTTAAAATTTCAGGGGGATCAAAAAATTTTGAAAGCCCCCTTTGGGGACTTTTTAATTTCCTTCCTCGGGAAAACCCCCTGTTTGCTTGGCCCCACCCAAACCCCTCAGCCCCTCCCCTTCCCACCCCTTGACTTCTCAAACTATTTCCCTCAACCGGGCGGGTCCCATTGGGGCCCCCAACCTTTATCCAGCGCTCCTCTGGACGGGGGGGTCCCCAAAGCCCACCCCCCCAACCCTGGCCCCCCTAAAAAATTTTGGGGGAAAAAAATTTTCCCGTGCTGAATTCGGGGGGCCCATCACCAGCAAAAAATCCCCAAGCCCCCAAACCCCTTTTGCCTGGGGTTCCCCCGGAAATTTTTCTCTCGGGGTGAGGGGGGACCATCGCCTTCGCTGGTTTTTAACCGAATTCCCGGCCAAGGGGCCTGATTCCCTTTTCCCAACTGTTTCCCCCAAAAACCCAAAAAGCGGGACTTTCAGATCTTAATACCCTAAAATTTTTAACCCGAAGTTTGGGCAACGGGAAAAAAAATTCTCTTTAAATTTAGGACATGATTTTTAAAGGGGCCCCCTAGGATGGGAGGGTGGTTTCCCCCCGGAAAAAATGACCCATGAAAGTTACATGTAAATTTCTAGTGTTTTTTTCCCAACCCAACCCCAAGTTACCGTGAAAAATTTTAAAAAAACCCCGGGGGCCCTCGGGCGAAAGGGTGGAAAAATTTGGGGAAAATTTAAGGGGCGCGGGGAAAAAAATTTTGGGTTTTGGGGGGTTTTAAACCTATTTTTCAGTGGGGAAACCGGGGGAAATCTTTTTAAAAAAACACTGATCATTTTTTCAACCCAACCATACTGGGAGAGAAATCCTCGCCCCCCATAAAATTTTGGGGGACGGGAAAACCCAAAAGGGGCTCCCCACCCCAAAAAGGTTTCTTTTCCCCCCTTTCCCCCAAAGGGGGCCCATCTTTTGGCTTTTGTAAAAGGGAACTTCATAAAAAAAAAGGGGGGCCCTTAATTTGGAAAAAAGGCTTGTGTGATGCGGCTAACTTGATTTTGGGAGGGGGCGAAAACACGCAAATTTCCCGGCCCTTTTCCCTGGGAAAAAACCCTTTTTAAAAAAAGGGGGGCGTCTGCAAAAAACCCTTACTACCCTTTCCATTTGCTTTTTAAATTTGTAAAAGGGGGATGGCCGTTTGTTTTACTCTTTTTTTTTTTTTTTTTTTTAAAATTTACTTTATTCGGGGTTTTTTTGGGACTAATAAAGACAAAAAAAAAAACAGTTTTTTCAATTTCATCCCGGGAGAAACAATGTTGTTTTAAAACTTGGAAGGGATAATTAAGGAAACATTAAAAGGGGGGTTTAAAAGGGGTTTTAAAAATTTACAACAAAAAATAAAATTGGGAAAGTAAAAAAACCTGGAAAAAAAACAAAAAAGGGAAAAGTATTTCGGGGGTTCTCGTTAAAAAAATTAAATTTTGGGGGGGCCTGGGGCCCAAAGTTTTCCTAAAGGGAAACATTTTAATTTCCCCCCCCTTTTGGCTTTTTTAAGCCCCATTTAAACTGGGGGGAACTTAGTCGGGGTTTAAATCAGGGGGTTATTTTAAAGGGGGGGAAAGTGGGGGGGCCATATTAGGGGGGACCGTTTGTGTTCAAACCCCCATTTATTGCTTTAAAAGCACCTCTAAATGGGGGTGGGGGGGGTAAAAGGCAAAAAAAGGTTTAAGAAAGAAATTTGGGGGAAAAAAAAATTTTAAATACTAAAATTAGTAAGCAATTTCCATTTTCCCTTAGAAAAAGGGAGGCTGAGGGGAGTTCACTTCTGCAGCCCCCCCCAAAGGAAAACCCCGGACAAAAGGCCTCTCCCCGCTTTCCAAATCCCCGTAAAAGGGAAAAATTAGCCGGGAGCTGGATATTTCGCTCTTAGAGAATTGTGAAGAATATGCGGCTTCATTTTCTGAGGAATTTCTCTGTGTGCTGTTCCGTGTGCATTTCTGCCTTAAAGCCTGTCCGCCACCAAAGTATTGCTTTAAGCATGTCCACCGACAAGGACATTGTAGGTGTCTGAGGTTTTAGCAACACAACAATAAAGACCCGCTTTGCTACTAAGATTGCTTTATGTAATGATACCTTCGGTAGGTGAGGCTGGGCTGGAAGAAGCGCAGCTCCTATAGTAGAGCTCCTCAGGGGTCTCGTATGATGGAAGTGAGTAGATCGTGGCTTTTTTTGTCCATTTGGTATGCAAATGTGTCTGAACAAAGGAGACAAATTTGGTCCCAAAATAAGTCTGGTTTTATTAGGGGCACAGCCCCATATTCCGTGCCACATATTGGTGGATGGGGCGTTGCATTTAGGACAAACTTGTCTTCTATTTGGGACTTTCTGGGATGGAGGAGTTTAACCATAATATGCGTTATGGATTATCTTGATGTGTGTGTTCCATCCAGGATTCACAAATTATTTCTTTGCGTACTGTTCGATTGGCCGGAAAAGTATTTTTTATGTGGCCGAAACTATGCCTCCATTTTTTAAAGGGTTTGTCTATTCCCTTCAACTCCCTTTCCAAATCCTAAAGTATACTGTATATGCAGGAAAGTGGATAGGAGGGACCTGGTGACATTCCCTTAGAGAGTCAAAACCATTGGGAGCGCAGAGTGTGGTTTGTTTACGATGCCCTTGCCCTGCAATAAGAGAGTATTTGCATTGCTGGAATCACGTGGGCGGGGGGGAGTGCAGATAGTATTTCTCCCGCAGTTCGGCATGGAGATAGCCAGCGCTGTGTTCTTCCATTGCATTAAATTCTCCGCATGTTCAATTCCCCTCTCGCTTCCAAAGGCTTAAACACTGTGGGTTGTTGCATCCTTGGGGTATAACTCAGGCAGGCTCCATCTATGGCATCTTTTTGGACAGGCTGAAAGGGTTTGCGACAGCTGTTGCGGATATGTTTCCAAGTGCAAACGTATCTTTTAATCAGGAGGGAGGTTAAGCTGAGGTGGCATTTTCGAAGTTTGGTTTGGGTTGGCTTTTGTGTGCCCGGGGTATGTCAGTTCCTGTTCTAGGTCATTAATTAGGTATCGGCTGGTCTACTCCTCCAGTCCAGCTTGTGTGTAGGGCATGCCAAAGTTTGAGAGTGGATATTTGGGAGGGTTTAAGCCACCGCTGTCACTGCAAGCCCTCAGCTTACGTATCGCTATGCGGGGCTTTCCCCCCCCTCCAAATGAAATGCGAGAATAAGGATGAATTAAGTTTATTAATTGTCCTCGATGGACGTAGGAGTAGGGGCAAGGTCTGTAGGGTGTACAACTATTCTAGGGAAAAATATCATTTTGTTAGTATGACCATCTGCCTGCCAATGAGAGGGGGGGAGAGGCCATGCCACTTACGGAGAATCTTCAGCTATTTTTGTAATCAGTGGGGGGAAAGAAATTCAGGTCTATAGAATGGTGCTGGGGTCTTGCCCAATCTTTATACCCAGATAGGTGAGGTGCGAGGACACAGGTGTGAGGTTTCTAGCCCCAAATTTCTACAGGCCAGTTTGTGGTAGGGGGGCCCGATCTCTTGCAATTTCACCTCTTAGTAAGTGTTATTTTTTAGTCTGTTGTTAAAACTTCCAGGCAGAAGATGAATATCTAGGCATGTGTGTGTGGGTCCGACAGGAAGAGGAGCAGGTCATCTGGCAAATAGCCAATTTGACCTGAGTCTCGACCTACACTAATACCTGTGAATAGTTCCGACGTTTCCAGGTATCGGGCTAGGGGTTCCAGTGCTATGTCAAAAAGGAGGGGCGAGAGGGGGCAACCCTGGCAAGTCCCCTTGTGGAGGGTAAACCTTTGACACAAAAACCCCAAAGTGTGAATTTGGGCTGTAGGATCTTTATAAATTGCAGCGAGGAGATTCCTAAAAGCACCCCTCAAACCCATGTGATCCAGCACCATCCACAGCCACTCCCACCAGACATTATCAAATGCTTTTTCCGCATCAATTGCGATCATTACTGGATGCCCGGCGGGAGTGGCAATGTCCCTCGCCCTCTCCAGTACCGCCAAGACCTTCCTTAGATTTCCCACTGCTGCTCGTCCCTTAATAAATCCTTTTTGAGCAGGTCCTATAAGGGAGGGCATCAGCTCAGCCAGCCTATCGGCCATGATTTTCGAGATCATTTTTTGATCATTGTCTATCAGAGAAATCGGACGATATGAAGATGGGAGAAGGGGGTCTTTCCCCTTTTTGGGGATTACCTTTATATAAGCATTTTTAGATTCAGGACTGATCTCACCGCTTCCTATTATGTGATTGTAGTAGTCTGTTAGCAGGGGGGTTAAGGGCTCTATCAGTATATTGTATAGTTCACCGGAAAATCCATCTGGGCCCGGAGCCTTTCCAAGAGACAGCCGGCGAATAGCCTGCTGAACCTCCTGTGCGGTCATTTCAGCAATGAGATACTCAAGATGGTCTGTGGAGAGTTTGGGTATAGATACTGAGGCTAAGAATTTAGCACCTGCGCTCGACTCCTCAGCCGTAGGGCCAGTGTCGGCGGAATAAAGCTTTTCATAAAAAGATTTGAGGCTGCCATTTATCTGGTAGGGGTCTGATGTTTTGTGGCCCATTGGCGTATAGATGGATGTAATGTGGGAGGGGTGGAAACTTCCGCGCAAGAGCCTAGAAAAGATCCGACCAGCCTTATTTCCGTAACGGAACAGGGTGGATTTCATGTAGGAGCGTGGATCTCCTCTCTTGCGTCACAGCCATATGTCAACATTCTTCTCTTGGCGCTCTCCCACCTCTCCTAGATGTAACTGAAGAGTCAGTATAAGGATTTTTTTATTAGCTTCTTACCTCATCTGTCGCTCCTTCTATTACTCAGTGTTTAATTGGACACGATTTCGTAGTTGTGTAGGCTATTAATGCGGCCTCGCAAATAGGACTTTAGCCGTGGCCCAGTAAAGAGGGATTTCATCGGAGTGTGCTGCGTTGTTAGAAGCAAATTCCAGCCACCGTTCCTTTATTTTATCTGTGAAGGCTTCAGTTTTGTCCATATAGGGCGGGAAGCGCCAAATGAAATATGTAGCCTGTAGGGCTTGGTCATCTGCAACTTCAGGTACCACTGGGTGATTGATCGGAGAGACGAGCAATATTAAATTTCTAGAGGGCTACTATTCTTTTCTGTAGATCGTAGTTGGTTAAGAATGTAGTCTAGCGTGTCAATGGACTGATAGTGTAAGGGGAGTCGATAGAAGTTTCTTTTACTGGTCTGGGGCTGTGGAGGTCCTCCACACGATTCTATGGTGGCGGTGGAGTGCAGGATCCGCTGGTGACTAGACGAGCGTGGTCGCATGATGTTAGCGCCGGAGGGGCAAGGGTCCAACTTGCCTGGCCTGAGGCTAGTCATGGATCTTCGTTTGCTTGGAGACGCCTGTCGTTATTGGAGTGGGATAAGGGGAGCCGGGGTGGGGTCAGGGTTGGAGGTGGTTGTAGTTAGTATGGGTGGTAGGGGGCGAAAATGTTATGTGGGGTATGGGTGGTTTGGGGGTGTTTGTGAGGGGGTTTGGGTGGGGGGTTTGGGGTTGTGTGGGATTGGATGGTGGGGGTGTGTGTGGTGTGGTTTGGGGGTGGGCGGGAGGGTTTGGGGTGGCTTGGGGTTTTGTTGGGAGTGGGGTGGTGGGTGGTGTGTTGTTTGTTTGTTGTGTGGGCTGGTAATGTTTTGGTGTTGCTTTCGAGCTATTTATATTTTAAATATAATTTTTTAATAATAATATTTTGTATTTATTATATATTTAAGTAATATTATTTTTATTAAATTATTATTTATATAATAATTTATATAATATTTAAAATTTTTTATTATTTAATTAATATTTAATCTTTATATTTATAATTATTAATTAATATATATATTATTTATTATTAAAATTATTTTTAATTTATTAATTATATTATTATATAATTTAAATGATTATAATATATTTTTTAAAATTAATTATTATTTTTATTTATATTTTTTTTATATTTCAAATTATATAAATAATAATATTATATTAAATATTTTTATTCCTTTTTTTTAATATTTTTTTTTTTAAAAATTATAATATTATTTGTTTTATAATCTAAATTTTAATTATTATAATCCTTATAATTTAATATTAATATTAATATTTTAATTTTAAATTTTTTAAATATTTTTTTTTAATTATATATTTTTTTTTTTTATTATTTTTAATTATGTATATGTACAATATATTTATTTAATATAATAATATATATATATTATTAATAAATATTTTATATATTTTATATATATTTTATTATTTTTTGTTATTTTTAATTAATTTTTTAATATTAAATATAAATTTATAAAATTTTAATCAAATTTTAATATATATAATTTTATTAATTATATTATTAATTATATTAATTTTTAAATAAATAAAATTATTCTTTAATAAAAATTAATTTTTTTAATTAATAAATTTATTAATATATTTATTTCTTTTTATTTTATATAATATTTTATAATTATAATTATTATATATTTTATAATTTAAATTTAATATATTTATATATTAATATATTTTTTTTAATAAAAAATTATATTTATTAAAAATTTTAATTAATTATATAATTAATTAATTTTTTTAATTTTAATATTTAAATTATTTTTAATCAATTTTTTTTTAATTTTTTTTAAATTATATTTATTTTTTTTTTTTTATATTAATTTTTTTTTATTTATTTTTAATTTATAATTTTTATATAAAAATAATTTTAATTAAATTTTATTTTTATATAACTTAACTATTTAAATATATTTAACCTTTTTATTTTTATTTATCTTAAATTTAAATTTATAATTAAATAATATTTAAATAATTTTTAAATATTTATTTAATATTATTTAAAAAATTATTTTAATTATAAATTTCATTTCAAATTATAATTGTTTAAAATTTTTATTTTAAATTTATAAATAATATAATTTATTATTATAAAATTTTTATTTTATTTTTAAATTTTATTTATTTAATTTATTAATTCTTTTTATAATTTTTTTTTTTTTTTTTAATAATTTATAATTAATATATATTAATTATAATATATATATTATTAATTATTTTTTTTTATTTAAACTTAATATATTTTCAATTTTTAATTTTAAATTTTAATATTTTATTTTTTATATTTCTAATTTTTAAATTTATTAAATATTATTATATATTTAAAAATATTATTTTATATTATCTAATTTTTATATAATTTTTTATTAATTAATTCTATTTTTAATTTAAATTTTTTTATATTATATTTTTATTAAATTCATTATATAAACTAATATCACTACCAATTAGTTTATGTCAGATGGAGCAATTTTAATTCTATGCTCGGTCGTTAGTTGTGGGACTACCACTGAAATATGGGAAGTTCTTGCTGAAATAACGTGAGGACTCCCGACTTCACTCAATTTGCTGACAAGAACAGAAGACATGGGTCATCTTCACATTTGTTTTTCCATGAGGTAGTAGTCCTATCACTCTTTAAGTGCGTCTCTTGCAAAAAGACTTCGTCTGGGCGGAGCGTCTTTAGGTGGCGGATGACTCTAACCCGCTTATTGGGGGGATCGAAAGCCCATTTACGTCACAGGTGATATACCTCTCATGAGGGGCACGGTTAGGGATGGGCTAGATAACCTGGAAAGATTGATGGGTTTGAACAGGGGTATGCTTAGCCACCGGATGCCGATGGCTGAGGATAGTTTGACGGGAGTAGAGGACTTTGGACCACTTGTGACATAACCAACGTGCACGAATTAAACATATCAGTGAACAACACATAGGAAATTGCCAAATCTGCGCAGAGAGTCAGGAACGCAGTCACTAAGACTCTCCAACTGCGCGAGGGGACTTCACTTTTTTCTGGCTCGCAGGGGGGAGTATCACACAAAGATTGGAAAAAAAAATGTAGAGAAAACCTAATTCCGTCCCTCCTGCCAGAGAAACGTGAAGTAGAAGAAAAGAAAGGAATTTTTCCCTTCCCCTCAACTCTTCCTTCCCTGAGTTCTCCACAAATCTTGTCGCCCATCACCTGTCGAGCACCCTCAGTATGGACTACAACTAGAGGCAATTCCGTGGCGGGGGCAACCTTTAAAAGACCAAATCACAATGGATGCATCCAGCTCTCGTGCGGGAGGAAATATGTGAATATCACAACAGTGCCTACCAGGGAGCTGTCTATACCCAACATAGGGCATTTATCAAAATCTATGACCCTGCGGCGTTGTCATTACTCTCGACTGGCTGAAACGATATGTCCAAAGAAGTCCCAGGTTTAAAGTTCAGGTCGGTGAGTATCGAGGGGTCGCGGTCAGGCTACGATTGTCCGGGGACCTCCTTTGGTTAGGAGGGAAGGACCCACGGGGAGAAGAGGGGGGTAGATCATTGTCCGCTGAGGGGCCTGGCCTTGGAGGGGATGAGGATGATCCAAGTAGAGGTAGAAGGTCTTCTTCAGCATCTCTAGCAGAGGTGTAGTATCTTGGGGCTGCTTCCGGCAAGGTAACCTTCAGGGTGGCTGGATAGATGATCTGGAAGCGCACTTTCTTGTGGTACAGCTGGTTACAAATTTTGCTGAAGGCGCGACGTCGTATGGAGATGTCCACTGAGAAATCTTCAAAGACCATTATTTTATGGCCCTCTAGTGCTCGAGGGGTTCTTTGCGTTTTCGGAAACGCAATGAGGATGTCTTCACTTGTCGTGTAATCAAGGTACTTGATGATGATAGTGACGGGGCCTCGTACTTGACGATGTTCTCTTTTCTGCGACGGAGCCGAAGAGTGGATCTTGGTCCTATGCGAGTATGCCCTGCTCGAACCTTGCAAGTGCGAGTGATGCAAAGTGACTAAAGGGTGGGTGACTGACAGTTATCCTGTAGGCTGACTGCTTTATCTGCTCGGTAAGCCCCACCACACGCATAATTGCATCATGCGAGAGCGACTTTTTCAAGGTCTTCTAGGCGGATCGTATAACAATCTGGTCGCTTCCCTTATTACTCTGATGTTAGCTTGGCTGCAGGGGTATCATTTTCAGACTACCAACGCCATGACTCTCTGTTCAAGATCCCCTAAATATGGCATCATGGGATTGAAGGTTCGCTTTGAAGCTTATTCAAGGAGGCGTTGCTATTGCAGCTAAATTGTGGCTTGCAAGCTAGGGGTTATATGTCTGGCCTCATACAGGGCTATCCTGTTTTGTAGTTCAATGCTGGGGAAAGTGTCGATTCAATCATGGGTAGTTTGGAGGGACCGGATGACGAGGGGCTGGAGTCTGTACAGACCTAACCATGCTGCATTGGTCCTCGGTGTGAGCGGCGCAATACGGCGCGGCCTTTTTAGGATCTGCACGTGGCCAGTGCCGTGCGGCAGTGGAGAGGCGTCCTTCTCCGGCCTTTCTCACCACCCTGGTTTCCGAGGGTGATCTGAGGATGATATCTATTCCATCTATACTTGCCCCATAATCCGGGACATTACCGGGTCCGGTCCTGCCCGGGAGCAGAAGGAGGCGTCGGAAGGCCGCTGCAGAGGCCTAAAATTGATGGTATGTGCAGGTCGAGGGAGATGGAGAACTCTCACAGCACGTCTGCGAGCCCTGCGCAGGAACCCGGAATGTCCTGATTTTCTATATAAAACGCAATGCGGACCTGCCCTTCAATTCTCGCAGAGTCACTGCAACTGCCTATCCCATAGCTTCTTTATTGGGACTTGGAATGTCTTTCCCCTCCGCCTCCACCAGTGTGGCAACGTCACAATCGAAAAAGAGACACTCTGCTGCTGAGGGATCTGCAGAGAGAAGGCTCCCTCCTGCTCCGTCCTACTGATGATCCTCTAACCTTGTCCTGATGAGATGATTATATGGTTTCATTCACTGGGACTTACTGGGTGTTGCTTATTCTTTCTTGTGGGAAGGGCTGAAACAGTGTTTCTCTATGCGTGATCATCATTAGCAGCTCGGACGTGATGGTAGCCTTGTTTTCACTGTTTTATTGCATATAGTTTTGGTATTGCATTCTGCGATTCACTGTTTTCCTATTTAGGGAAGAGTCTGGTTTCTAGCTCTCCCTTTGCAATTATTGTTGTTCTATTTACAAACACTAAGGGCGACATGTATGAAAATCGGCGAGTTTGGAGCGCGGGGTGTCGTACGTGGGGAACTGTAAGTACCGCTCTTTAGTGTAAAGATGAGCTCCGTTTTATGTAGGATTTATCTTACTATTTTTGCCCAATGGCAAACTTTACTCTTATATTTCCTACTATTCAGTTTCTCTATCTGTAAAAAAACAAAAAACGGAACTTATTTATTATGGAGATAATTCTTAACCTCCTATACACACTATTTTTAAATAACTGATTCTACACACCTCACCCCATTTCAAAAAACCTTATCTAATTCCTGAAAGATGGAAATAGCTACTTTTTCCTGTTATCAACGTCCCTCGCGATGGAGCCACCCATCCTTTTTTAAAAGGAAAGCCTTGATAATTACATAATTGGCTACATTGACTACAAGTTTGGGTAACATGGTCTACTACTTGGGCAGTTCGTCCATAAATTCTTCAATGGTACAAAAAACAAAATAAGGTACCCCTATGTGACACTGTAAAGCAGCTCGGTGAAACTTCTAGGGACAGAGGTGAGAAAATCCACAAATTATAAAACGTTATGCCTGACCTCACCATGACATGTACTCACCAGCTAATTCGGATTATTCAGGGGTTAGAGGTCCGCGACGTCAATGTTGGTATAAGCTCACTTCCTTTTATATCGTGTATAGCATACAAAACTATTCCAGAGTGCTACCATTCTAGCCATCAGAGGACCCACCAAAAAAACACCCAATCATCATCTCCTCTCATGCAACCGAACACTCATAATTATGTGCCTGCTAACTGCTGCCAACATCGCTCACATAAACCGCTATCCTCAGACAAATTCACCCATCTCAATATCGGGCTTGCAGCCCCGGCACTTATCCATGTGCCCGGCAAAGCGTAATGTTTCAATGGGACATGGCAAGACCTGCACTGTGATGGATCTTCAGTCCCCATCTCTCTCATTACTTTTGCAACATTGGGGGATACCTCAGGGTACAGGGTCTTAGAGAATTAGATGTTATAGTTCACTGCAACACTACCAGCTTATGCATCAACTCCTTTAAAAACCTTCTCCTCACATGTTTAATAATGCAATATTCATTGCGGAAGATATTTTGACCCAGTGTACTGTACACCTTAGTGTCCACATATTTTCTTCCCACCAAAGCACTATCCTTTTTATCTAATACTACATATTACATTTTTAATAATGCTGCAATAGCCTTAAGCCACAAACAACGAAGAGTGCATTTCCCTCTTATGTGTCCTCGTAAAACTCACTCACTAGGCACAGTGGGACATTAGGGGGCCTCTGTATGGGGTAAGCACTTATCTCACCAAAAACCCATTTTGCCGTCACCCTATCCAATTAAAGGTAGCGAATTACCAAGCATAAATCGCACAAACAAAGGACAGTTCCAGACCCCCAATAAAATACACGCTGCCTACACTTCCTTCAATTATATCAAAATGGAATCTGCCGGCAAGGAATCTGATTCCTAACAGTTATTCTAAAAAAACACGTAAAAATAATGCGTACCCTCACTGCTATGCAAGCAGCTACAAAAAAAAATACACTTCTTCAAGGAAAATGGACCCAATGAAACAACAAGGTTCTTACGTAATTAAAGGCTAACTCTTAATATTAAATTTGATTTTCCAGTGCTGACATAATCAGAATCTTAATAACAACTAACTATGTCATTCACATCATTCAGTTATGAAAAAAAAAAGGGGAAAACTTGAGAGAATTCACACAATGGGTGTTTCAGCTTCATAGGTCCAGGGGTATAGGATGAATACTGGGACACAGCTCAATCCAGGATTGACCCCCCCAAGCTATGATACAGATTAGTCTCTGGCTTGGTGCTTTATAGGTCCACAACCCCCTGTCCAGGTTTTCCTTCCTCTCTCAATATTGGCCTACTCTTTTAATGGCTGGAATTATGATTTGGTGGCGGTTGGTACTATTGCATAGATGGCATCTCGGACTGAGCTATGCTGGGGGCACGTTCAATGTTGAAAGTAGTTATTGTGGGGGGGGGTCGTAGGTTATCAGGTTCTTTCCGGGTTGCTGCTATTTACAACATGCGGCAAAGTTAAAACTTTGGGATATGTTAGATAAACATATTTCAGTATTTATTAAACAAGTCCTAAATGCTGGGATGGAGGATCTGCAGGGACCCATGCTACAAATTCTTTACAGGGGGGAAGCGTGGCAGGAAGGTGGTATTCTAAGTAAGGAATTCTGAGAACTTCACCAATTTAGAAATGGTTTTAAGGAACGAATTAATTTACACCATTTTAATTTTCCGTGTGCTAAATTAAATATGATTCAGCTGCCAACAAATCCACATCCATGACACAGAATACAATATGCATACATTTCCAATTTGTTTTTAAATAGGGACTAATAGGCCTCACGTGATCAGTAACCTATCAATCATTACAAAAACACAAGGGAAACATGTCGGGACAACCGTAGAGGCAGGCAGGGGGCGGGGGCAGAAGAGAGTGTTGGGGGGAGGAAAAAACATATCGTGAAATATGATGCTTCTATGTCATATATTAACAGTGCTAAATACACTGACCGTATTTTTTATAACATATATATGTTTCTTCAAAATAACGATCATATAGGGAATCTGCTAGAGTAATTACTATGCATGAGAATGACAAACTCCATTCATTTATGGACTTTATGGTTTCAATGTATTGAGAATGTATTACCTATCTTGACTAATTCCTGCAATCCATACAACTACTTCCTGAATCGCCCTTTCTGTCCATTGCTTTTTTCCACACAGATGACATAACGTGATTTTTGATTGGACTGTAGTGCATGTTGATACACCCATAATATCAGTTCATTACTAAGAAACTAAACCATTATGGTATTAAAACAAGCATTTAGGAAGTTCTTTTAAGCAAATTAGAGTGTTTCACAGGGACAATTAAAGCAAAAGATGGAGCCGTGACAATTTAAAAATTTCACCTTTTTTGCAGAATTTAAATTTTTATCCATTATTCACAAGAACACCGGTAGACTCGTCGCAGCAGGGAAATTCAACTTAATAGTGATTACCCAGATTCATGCTGTCTTTCTCAGTGAAATCCCTATATTGTGGAGCCTAGTGCGACATTTGGCTCAAACAACAAGCCCATGAATTAGAGGCTGCACCTAACTGGACTCTAGCGGTCTCTTTCTTCATTACGATTTTTTATTTTGGCGCCATTTTCAGGTTTGCAGACACACCAAGGTGCTTATACTTAATAAATACCCCTAAAAAAGTCCACCATTAATTGGAAAAATACAGCCACTACAACGGAAAATTAATCCAGGGGAATATAGCTGTAGTATATACGAACCCACTCAGGTGTTTCATACCAATTTTTTTTTGCCGTCTCAGGATGGAAAAATGAAAACTTTTTTTTCCACAATCTTGCAATTTTAGCTGAAATATGTTGAATGTTTACAAGGATATCCTGGAAAATAAAGCACGCCCATATTTTGATTGCGCACATTATTTATTTATACTATGTTTGGCAATATACCCTTACATGTGGGATCGTGTTTATCTGATGTTTGGACGCATGGCTGGGTGTACAACGGGACGGGAGCGCTAGTTTGGGATTTTGCGAATGCAGTTTTTGGTGGGCCACTTTTTGGTCACATTTGCAAACAGCCACTAATGTAAAAGTACAAGGGTGTACACATTCAGAAGTCGCCAAGTCATTTGGATAGGAATTTAAAAAACCACCACTCAGGGAATTAATCTTACGGGTGTAATGTGCATTGTAGAGTGCAAAGAGTGTTCCATAATTTTTTTTGTAATTGGGCTGTTGACAAACTGGGGGGCTTAAAACGTTGTACCAGCCAGTGTTTTTTTGGGCTTCATTTTACAGCATTCGACGAGAGGACTAAATGTTCAGGAGAATTTTGCTATGGGAGTCAGTACACTCATTGTAATTATATAAATTTTATATAGTTTATTATATGTTTTTTACTTTTACACAAATGATTTTAGGTATATTAGATCTTTGTAGTTTTTTTATGTCGGTCCTAATTCTGAGAGCCCATAATCGTTTTCACATTATCTTCTTTATACGGAGCTGATTATGGAGCTTGTTTTGTTGCAGGATGACGTTGTCGTTTTTATTACGTACCATTATGGGATGCATATGACGACTTTAATCAATTATATTCTTAGATTTTCTTGTGAGGATCTTGGAACAAAATACAGTCAATCTGGTAGTGTTTTTTTTTTTTATTTTTTACAGGGGTCAACGTGTGGTATAAATGGATATTAATAAATTTATGTTTATTGAGGGAATTTTCTAATTTTCACGTAAAAAACAAAATAAAGATTTATCCAGAAGTAATACAATTACAGTGATACCCATATTTGTATATTTTTTCTATGTTTCTATGCTTTTACACGATAAAAACACTTCTTATTCAAAAGGAAAACACGTTTTTGATCCCAATTAGTCAGAGACCATCTTTTTTTTTTTGTCTGTGTCATGAGCTGTGTGGGCTTGTTTTTTTGCAGGATAAGTTGACATTTTTATTGGTATCTTTTTTTGGAGACAAGCCTTTTTGATCAGTTTTAAATCCATTTTGTGGAAGGCAGAGTGCCGAAAATACTGCGATCCTAGTAGTGTTTTTTATTTTTAACAGCGCTCACTGTACAGTATCCATGACAAGTTAGCTTTACTCTGTGGGTTGATATGATTATGGCGATACCCAATTTGTATATTTTTTTTTATGTTGAAGTGTTTTTATTGTGTAAAACAATATTTATGGATCGCTATTTTCTGAGAGCCATAACTTTTTTATTTTTCCATATACAGAGCTTTGTAAGGACTTTTTTGTGGGATGAATCGACGTTTGCAGTTTACAGTTTGCAGTTTATATGAGTTTTTGATCGCTTTTTATTCCATTTTATGTGCTGTGGGATGAACAAAAATCGAAATTCTTTTTTTAACAGTGTTCACTGTAAGGGTTAATTAATATTTATAGGACAGGTCATTATGCACGCGGTGATACCAAATATGGGTACCTTCTTTTTTGGGGCGATTGGCGTTTGTAATAGGGGAAAAGGGCAGTGCTTGTGTTTTTATTTTATTTTTGTGTTATTTGTTACTTTTTTTTACACCTTTTTTTACTTTTCCCCCAGAGGGGAATAGTTTGAACGATCACTTCAAATCGTTTATACAAATAGGAGATCAGCACACAGCTTATTTGACTGTGTACTGGTCGACAATGGAAAAAACTTGTCAGGTTCACCATGCCCACAATGCATTGTGGGCATGGTGACGTCACAGACGACCCGGGAAGTGACTTTCACATCCCGGGGCCGTCTGGTAGGAGATCGCTGTTGCACTGTTGTGCGGCAGCGCGCCGGGAGCAGGCAGAAGGAGCTCACTCCTCCTGCCTGCGACTTAGCTCCGACGATCTTAATTGATCATCGGAGCTAAGGGGTTAAAAACACCATGACGGCCGGAGCTCACTCCGCCGTGGTTGATGCCGACTTGAGGGCCAGCGTAATACACCCGGTCCCCATGTCGCGATGTGCGGGGTCTCGCTTGTAAGCCCGCTCGATTGCAGGACATATGCATACTTCCTTTTGCGGGAACGCACTTCCCGCTAGAACGTATGCATACGTCCCATGTCAGAAAGGGGTTAAATAAAAATAGTAAATGAAATAGTATCTTGTCTGAGGGTATTAAATATGTTCCCAAATGGGGATCAACAATTGGCACAATTGTATATTCTAGCATGTATAGTTCAACTATAAATAATGAAAATAAAAAATGGTTACAAACAAAAGGCAACTATGGCTGCGGCCATAAGATTTGTATTCGTTGTAAACATATGGTAAATACTAAAAGCTTCAACTCATATACCACAGGAGAAAGTTATAATATAGAACAATACATTAATTGTAACTCAAAAAATGTAGTGTGCCTCATATCATGTGTAGAGTGCAAACTACAATATGTAGGATGCACAACAAATAGTCTAAAAATGCGACTAAGAAGGCACCTATCTGACGCTAAAAATCCTCTATGGAACACCAATATGTCAGCCGTGTCCAAACACTGTATAGAGGTACACAGTCAAAGTACTGCTAGTATAAGAGCAATAGGCATAGAAAAAGTTACTCAAACCGCAAGAGGTGGCGATCTAAAAAGAAAATTACTAATGAGAGAAGCTTTATGGATTTTTAAGCTGCATACACGACAACCAGAAGGTCTAAATGTAAAATATGATTTACTATATCACTACTGTATAATAATAACGATCAGAAATGTTTTTGATATGAAAGGTTTTATTGCAAACAGAAAATAATTTGACCTGTGTGTGCACAGTGTGAATAAAGCTAGAGGTAGAACGTTGGTAATAGAAAGGGTTAAAAAGTTAAATAGTGTAACTCCCTAAACCGAACCTATAAATAGGAAGTGCACCACAGTTTGTTTTTCAGCACAAATGAATTAGGATTTTGTTAAAATCGAACGCGTCTGTGCTACGTGTTTAAAAGATATTTCTGGGTACGATTCACTACCCCCTGCCATGTATTTTTATAAAATATATTAATAAAGCAAGATTTGTTATGAAGACGGCCAGCTACTGGAATCATTTAAGGCATTGTTTGCCGGACACTGCAGAAGCAAAATTGTCTTTACTTGCCTGAAGTGGAGTTGTTTGGGCGTCCGAGCACCGCATGTATCAAGTCCACACACTACAGAAACGTAAGTGAGCTGTATCATTTTCTAACTTTGAGCCATGTTTGTAGGTTGCCTGTAGCACTGCCTTTTTTAGCATTGCCACTATAATTTTCAATAGCGATGAGTCAGGGCTTTGTATGGCCAATCCAAAACATGACTTGGTTATCCTTTAAGCAATTTGTAAAACAAGTTTGGCAGTATGCTTCGGGTCTTGTCCATTTGGAAACCCATTTTCGCCAAGCTTTAACTTCCTGGTTTCTTATCTTGAGATGTTGCTTCAGATATTTGCACATAATCTTATTTATTCTGATGCCATCTATTTTGTGAAGTGCACGTCCCCTCTTGAGCAAAACAACCCCACAGCATGATGCTGCCACCCCTCTGTTTCACAGTTGGCATAGTGTTCTTAGGTTTTTCCTCCAAACGTAACGATGGTCATTATGACGAAACAGTTCAATTTGAGTTTTGTCAGATCACAGGAGATGTCTCCAAAAATGTAGGTCTTTGTTCTTGTTTGCATTTGTAAACATTAATCTGGCTTTTAAATGTTTCTTTTGTGAGTAATGCTTCTTTCCTGGCTAGTGGCTTTAGCTCATGTTGATTACCAGTACTCGTTTCATTGTGGATAATTACACAATCTTACCAGCTTCCGTCCAGCATCTTCACAAGGTTTCATAGTTTCATAGTTTCATAGTTTGTAAGGCTAAAAAAAGACAAGTCGTCCATATAGTTCAGGTCTTTTGCTTTTATTCTTGAGTTGATATGCAAATGTCAGACCATAGCACATTCATCTCTGAGACACAGAACCCGTCTTCTTCCTGGTCGGTTTGATGGCTGGACATTCCCATCTTGTTTGTACTTGTGTATAATTTATTTGTACAGATGAACGAGGCACCTTCAGGTATCTGGAAAATTGCACCAAAGGATGTTCACCACGGGCTTATTTGGCGCGGATTGGAGCCGTATTGCGCGCGGATTTGCACCTGCGTACGGCTCCAATCCTCCTGTCATTCTCATAGAGAACTGTGGATTCGTCTCTCCTCCCCGCTCGGGAATCGCCCGGGGGGAGAAAGTGGACATGGCACATTATTTACGACGCGTAAATAATGCATTGTCTATGGGGCCACGGCGGGCAGCGCCTAGCCCTGCGTCCGCGCCCCGCCCAGATCCACCCCTTATTCAAGCCTGTAATGGGGCATAAATCTGTCCCCACAATTACGGCTTGAATAAGCCGTGTGAACATGGCCAAAGAGGAACCAGACTTGTGTAAGTCCACAATTCGCTTCCCGATATCTTGCCTGATTTCTTTAGACTTTCCCATGATGTTACATACAGAAGAAGTGGTTTCTAGTGTGCTTTAAAGTAATCACAGGTGTGTCTTAATTAAACTATATGCTTGCTAATAAACGGAAGCTTCAAACGACATGAAATCATCATATGGGCTGTCCCAAATTGTTTAAAGACCTGTCTCAAATTGTTTAAAGGGACTTGTGGTTCCATATTGGTCAGCTGATGAGGAACTACAAGTCCCAGCAGGTGCATTCTACACCCATAGACTAATCAGATTAGTGCATGTATGTAAGAGGGGGGGGGGGAAGGGGGGGAATTTTTTTTTTTTTTTTATGATATATTACATAGAAAACCTGTACACTGGCATCAGACTCATCTGGCAATGCAGGAAAAAACAAAATCTCTCTTTGTCCTGTGAAGCAGCGGAGATGTTCCTGTCAGAAGGAATAGAATGAAAACAAAAACCTTCCTCCGGTTCCAATGTCTCCCCGGTTTTTTGTTTTCATTCTGTCCCACCTGAACAGGGATGTCACCGCTGCTGCACTGGGCAAGGAGAGATTTTTTTTCCCTACATTGCCAGATGAGCCAGATGACAGTGTACAGGTATCTATGTATGCATATAAAAATCCTCCCCTGCGTGTTACATACATGCACTAATCTGATTGGTCTATGGGTGTATAATGTACAGTGTGATGCTTTGGCCTGGGTCAGCCTTATTCCAGTCACAGCCGGCATCCCCACAATCCTCTGCAGCATTGTATGCTACCCCCCCCCCCCCCCCCCCCCCCCCCCCCCCCCCCCCCCCCCCCCCCCCACCCCCCCCCCCCCCCCCCCCATCCCCCTCCCCACTATACACTGCGCATACGCACATACGCCACCAAACTCTCTTCCCACAGATATGAGTGGAATAAAGCCAACCCAGGCCGAGATGTTGCACGTATAAGGTTTTTTAACTTAAAAAATTTACCTGTTCTGATTTTCATACAAATTAAACATAAAAAAACCTATAGAGCTGATCTGATTAATAATCTGGGCATTGCCTGTATTATTAAAAAGAACACAAACAAAAAATATATATCACGGAAAAAAAGGCGAAAATATTACTAAAATAAGGAGTGTAGGGGGGGAGACAGCCTGGTTAGGAAGTAGTTACTGGTAATGGTGGGGGAGAATTTGTTTTGTGATAGAAAAAAGTGTGAACACAGCTCACCAGATACTTCGGGAAAAGCAGGGTACGTAAATCCTCCTGTTCAGGGGCACGGTGCCAATGGAAATCATCCGGATGGGAGATGAAGTGGTGAATTCAAGGAAAAAATTAGTAATACAGCACTACGTACACGCAGGATGTTGGTAAAATGAAAGAAGGGATTCACTCTTTATTGAAGAAACGAAGCTATAAATTCATGTAAAACATCCAAAAACACCACAAAGTTGACGCGTTTCAGGCTTACCTTGCAGCCCTTAGTCGTAACATATCAAACTAATGTGCAATACTTCAATATGTATCCAGCCACCAAAACAATTACTTGTTTTAACTGATATTTAACTCTTATATTCCAATGAAACAGGAAGATAAAATGTATGCAAAAAAAATATATGCAAAAAATGTATGCAAAAATGTATGCAAAAAATGTATGCATAAAATATATGCAAAAAAACAGTCTTAAAATGTAAAACCTAGGCCTTTTTGACTGTTATTCTGAGAGCATGAAAAACATGTATAAATGCAAAAACCAAAAAACCAAAACTATACAAAAAAAAATTTAAATATAAAAAAAGTAAAACAAACAAAATTTTTTCAGGCCATTGGGAATCTGGGCCCCAATACTAATATCCAAAAACCTCCCTGTTCTTTCAATTTTCCCTCCCCCCCAATCCCCCCCGTGTTAAGGGTTTCCCTTAACGTGTTCTAGGGCTTTTTACCCTAAAAAATTGTAAGTAAACCTTGATTTTAACATCCCAAAAAAGTTGGACACCCCCGAAAAATTTTTAACGAGGCGGGAATGAGTAGGGGTCAAAATATGTTTTCCCCTTTTCCCCTTCCGGATATTGAAAAATCGGGGGGTGCACCCTAATACTGCACCTTACACTGACAAAATTTCAACCAAAAAAGGTACATTTACATTTGGGGGGTTTTACAGTTCAAAAAAAGATTAATTTTTATAACAAAATTGCCTGTTGTAAAAAAATTAAAAATGCTCCGTTTTTAAACCATAAATCTAAAAAGCCCCACACCCTTTACTGGTAAACCCCGGCATTTAAAGGGACCCTTTTTAAAACAATCCAAAAATTTTTTTTTCGACAATTAAAAAGTTTTTGGTTATCATAAAAAGGGGAAAAACCATGTTTCCCCAAAGGTTTTTTTGGGCCCTTTTGGTTTAAAAATTTTTACACGCCTTTTTTTGAGAATTTCCTTTTAGGACGGGATCCACTGAAAGCCACGGGAAATTTTTTAATTGAAAAAATTAGTAATCCAGAAAATTTGTCGCTGAAAAACTTTGTAAAACCCTACCCGCAAAATTTTCATTTTTTTTTTCTTTTTTTTCTTACCAAGTCCAGTAATAAGATCATCTCAATCTCTGCTTTTGGGGCCTTTAAATTTAAATCCCCCTGTTTCTCCCCAATTTTTTAAAACCCAAAAATTTTTAAACCTGTCACTGATAACTCTCTTTTTTTTTTTCAAAATTTCCCAGCCCGGCTGAAAATTTTCTTTTAGATAAAATAAATTCCCCAAAGGGGGGTAAATTTTTAAATTTTAACAGGGATTTGGAAGGGCAACAAAGAGGAAAAAAGGGAAACGGGTTCCCTGTTTGGGGTTTTCCCTATAGGTTTGAGAAGGGAATCTCACCACAAACCCAGGACCCACCCATCAACCTGAATCCAAAAAACAAATGTTTTTTCCTTTAAATTTTAAAGTAAATTTTTTAAAATTCCCCCTTTGGTTTAAATTTAAATTAATCCACAAATTTGGATCGGCAAAAGACGAACCCCCCCCAAATTACGGGGTATCTTCTAGGGAACCCCCATACCAAAAATTTAAAAGGAGGCAAAGGGTTTGTTGGAAAAAAATGTACCCTTCCTCCCACCAAGAAACATAAATTTTGCAAAGAAAAGGGGGGGGAAAAACAAGCCCCCCCCAAAACCTTGAGTTTTCAAGTAAAAAGAATCATGAAAAAAAAAAAAATTTATGACCCAAAAAAAAAACCCCATTTACCAAAAAGAATTTTATTGTTTTTGAAAAAATTTAATCATCCCTTTTTGAAATCATCTAACGGCATTTGATTTTGGCCTGTAAGGCAAGGTCGTTTTGGGTATAGAGGTATATCATGGAAACATTTTCACTTTAGACCCCACATAAAAGGCGGCTTCCATGTGAAAATCTTTAAGAAAACCTGAGGACCCAGTAGGGGTCCCTAAAAAAACCCCGTGATCAAATTTTACCAAATTTTTGAAAATTTGGCAATCTAACCAGGTTTTTAAAAAATTTTCTTTAGATAGAATCAACCCCCAAATATAATAGGGGCGCGGGGGAGGGGGGAAAAAACCCCAAAATTACTTTAGGTAATGCGGGGAAAAAAGGGAAATTTTTGGGAAATGAAAAAACTCAAAAGTTTTCCTTCTTTTTGCCCCGAAAAATTCCTAAAAAAACCCCTTTCCTTTCCAAAAGTTTGTCCCCCTTTTCGGGGAAAAAAATTTTGGGAAAGGGTTTCTGATGTTAAATTTTTTGAAAAATTTGTGATCCCCCCTGCAAAACCATTGTAAAAATCCCCCTTTAAAAGAAAAAAGATCTTTACCCCAAAAACTGTGACGGGGAACCCCCTTTTAAATCCAGAGCCGTATAATGGGGAAAAAGGGTTAACTGTAAACCCCTTAATTGCCGGTAATTCTTTTTTAGGTCATTTTTTCTTTGGGGCCCTCGGATTTTGGGTTTTAAACATGGAAAACCCGAGTTCCTGCTCAAACTAAAAATTGGAAACCCCTCCAGGGCCCTTGGAGTCCTAAATTTGAACCTAGAATGAAAAAAATCACTTTTTCCCTATTTTCTGTAAATTAACTCTGTGTAGCAAAATTAACAGTGGCCAACCCTGTTCATCCCAAAGTCCTCCAAACCAATAGGCTCTTTGTTTTCACAAAGCTAAACCTGGAAAAAAATCCTTTAATTTCTTTATTACTATACATTGTTAGCAATTCCGATTCAAATTATCATAAAAAAAGTTTCTTAAGTGTAAAACCCAAATTTTTTTTTCCCTCCCTTGGGTGCATTTTAGTCTAGGAATGACTCTGCGCAGTGCAATTAATGAAAAAATTAAAAAAGTTATATTTTAGTCTACAAGAGGCTCAAATGTTCCCCCACCCCAAAAATAGGGATATATTCCAAAAGTCCAAAGGCCTTTGGACACTTTTTTA
This sequence comes from Phyllomedusa bahiana, assembly GCA_025379985.1. NCBI lineage: Eukaryota > Metazoa > Chordata > Amphibia > Anura > Hylidae > Phyllomedusa > Phyllomedusa bahiana. The sequence continues at coordinate 58,448 of JAODAL010012067.1, read as the reverse complement.
CACAGCCATGCCGCATGTTACACTAAGGCTATACAAAATAAGTATTATCGCTGTGGCGGGAGACAGGGCAAATTATTGGCAAACATGACAAAACCGTGGAAGACACGACCCTCAATCTCTCATTCCTACACTAACCAGTATGTCATTTTTTTTGCCCAAAATCCACCCCCCCCCCACACAAAAGGGGGTGTGGTGGTTGTCTTAAACGTATTTTTTGCATTTGGCATCTCCCCCCTTATTTTACTGAGCTTTTTTGAATACTGGTGTAACGGTACCTTTTTTAAGGGGCAGTTTTTTATAACGTTTTTTCTCTAGTGGAGGGGGTTTTTGAGTTTTTTTGCCATTAATTATCTCCCGTTTTTAATCTTTCCCCCCGTACAAGGGCCTGTTTTACCTTACTGGGTTCAGTCTATAGTCCAGCCATTGTGCTGTAAGTGTGGCCTTGAGGATGTGTTTTTGAGTAAAAAATGTTCCATTTTTCTGTGATTTTTCAAGAACTGTAGGTTGTCAGTGGATTGCAAAATTCTAACAGGCTTAAAAGATAGTGCAGGTTCTCTAAAAAAGTCCAGATTAGAGAACCTGGAGATAGTCAGGCCTTTCTACTCACATCTCTTGGGTATGAAGAAACTAGATCAAGAAAAATGTGCAGCTTTCCTGACTTAAAACAGTCCTAAACTAGGAGTAAACCTCTTTTATGATGATTTAGGGGGTGATCAGAACAAAAATTTAATTGGGGCGATTGAAACGAGCTCCAAGAAACCTCTGGCCAGCCCCGAAACCCCTTTTGGGGGCATCATGGTTCCACTCTTGACGGAGGTAATAAATGAGTCTAAAAAAACTACATTTGGTCTGCACATCCAAAAAGACTTTTTTAGAAAAATTAGCATAGGTGCACTCTGATGTGGCAGTAAAATACAAACACAATCCAGTGCGTTTTTGATCAAAACTGTAAAACCCACCCCCCAAAAAAAAGGGGGCTTTAATAAATGAGACCCTATCTAATGTTACCTCCCTTTGGGGCTGTTTTCAGACCCCCCCACATTTCAGGGGAAAGATAAATTTTCCCGCTATAAACTGCTGTGCAATGATTTAAAAAGCCTGTGCGGATGGGCAGAGTGTAAAAATCAAAATGGGGGCCAACCACCCCCCCACACAAACAGTCTAAAAAAAGTTGACTGTTTTTTAGTGCTAGTAGAGTGCTGCTGATATTGGATTGTATTTGTATTTTACTGCAACCCCAGCGTGCAACTATGCTAATTTTTAAAACATGTATTTTATTGAGCACAATCAAATCCATTGTACAATGTTAAAAATAACATTAGTAAAACAGAAACAATCCAAAAAAAAACAAATTCCATGCATTCAAGTATGTGTCAAACAAATTCAATGTTCTGAAGCTCCCTTTTTTATATTAATAACATATTTAAACAAATACAACAAACAAATGCCAAACCAGGTGACTAATTTTTTTGGCCAAACCCCCTTTGTCCAACATCTTATCACCTTTAAAAAATTTAACATGACCCATGCCTGGTTCTACTTTTTTCTAGTAGTTACAAAACTAAGGAACACTTTTTTTTGGCTCCCCACTATTTTACCAAGTCTCCATTCCACTGCCCCCCCAAAACCCCTGTGATAACCACCTTTTTCAGCATGGGAATCATATCTCTAGAGCTACTAAACCACTTCTTCTGATCACCACCACGCTGATTTGAGGCAACCTGGATCTATGAACAACTTAACTGTCTGAGGTCACTAAAAATTTATTTTTTTGATCCTATGCCCCCCAAGCCCCTCCAAATATAGGGGAAACCATGGAGTACACTAAATGCGGCAGGAGGCCCATCATCCCAAACGGAAACCCCTTTTTCCCCCCCAGGGGAACAGGCCTCCTGTATTGGGGTCCCTCCCAAATCCGTTTATAAAAAAATTAACAAACATTTTCGAGGCCGCGGGAATTCCTGCAACAAAGCGATATAACTCTCCCATATTTCAAAAAAGGCTGGGTGTGTGTCTTTTTTTTTGAGATGCCTCTACCCAATCCACTTCATTAAAAGAAAGTTCCCAAAAAATCAAAAAGGAGGGGTCTCAGTACCACGATATGGGATTTTTTTAACCTCGGGGTGAGATCATATTAATAGTTTTCAAACCCGTGTCCCGGGATTTTTCCTGTTTTTTTTATATGCCCAAAAAAAGGCCCATAATGGTTTTTTCTCGGACATAATTTGTGAGGTTAGATGTTGTAAATAGTATCATTTTATTCCAGAATGTTTGTATAATTGGACAGCTCCATAAGCAATGAAAAAGGTCCGCTCCTGGCAATCTACAGCGGAAACAACAGTCATCTGCAAAGACACCCATTTTTAACCTCAAATTGGGGGTAAAACCATGACATTGGGGGGCATCCCCAATATCTACTGAGGGCAAAATTTTTTACTATTTTTTAACGCTTTATGGACGTTTTGACAGATCTACTAGGATCATCCTGCACCCCCTCGTTTGCCATAGTATTTTTTTAAAAACTATTGGGGTACACCACCCTATAAAAAACAAATTTCCCTCTTTAAAAGGTAAACGATTAAGGTATCCCACAGGTTGGGCACCATTTTCAAAGAACCTTGTTTTCAATTGGACATAACTATGAGCACGAGGTCGGAAAAAGGGATACCCCCCCACTGGGGAATTTTTTTCTCTCCTCCATAGACAAAATTTTTTTTTGTTTTTTTCATTTACCCGTGCCTTGATAATACCTCCCCCCCCCCCGATACCATCTATAGAACTCTCCATGAGGTGTGCCTCCCTGGAAATCTGGGTTATCCAGAAAAGTGCACATTAAAGATGCTTGAGGGTGTAGGTGCTGTCTGCCCTGCATATATTGCCACGCTTTCCAAGTTGTAGTGAGTAAAGGGTTAGTCCGAGTTAACGCCCAGATAGAATGGCTTGGCTGATGTAAGAAGTTAGTGAGTGGAACTCCCTCCAAGAACTGCTGGTCTGATTTTGAGTAGGCAAATACCGAAGTGCGTTGGTTCCAATCTGCTGCAACCCGCAGGAGCACCGCCACATTATGTGCCCTGACATTTGGTAAATTAATGCCTCCGTTTTCCTTAGGCTGCTGTAAAATTACCAGGGGGATTCGGGATCTCCCTCCCTGCCACACAAAAGTGTGATATAACGCATGAATGGTTCGTACTTCCTTTTGTCGAAGGTATAAAGGCACGGAACTCAAAAGATATAACAATTTCGGAAATTCTAATATTTTAAGTAAATTGCCCCTTCCCACATATGATAAGGGCAGCTTCCTCCAGTCCTGTAATCTTCTTTCTAAATCAGCGGTTCTCAACCTGTGGGTCGCGACCCCGGCGGGGGTTGAACGACCAAAACACAGGGGTCGCCGGCCGGAGAGCTGAGAGGGGCGCCGCACTGGCTTAATAGCTGCAGAGAGTAGCGCTGTGGCCACCGCTGCGCCCCTCCCTGCAGCTGCTTGCATAGTGCGTCGCCCACAGCGTTTGTATTACTGAGGGCAGGGGGAGCAGTGGGCGGTGCGTGCAGGACGCTGAAAGCGTGCTGCATCACGCGCCCACACTACGTACCAAGCATCAGGAACAGCCCTGCCGTGCTCAGTGCAGAGAGAACGCTGACACTGTATGGCAGGGCTGTTCCTGGCTGCAAGGTAATTTAGTGTTAAACACACACACACACACATCCACTGCATCATGTAATGTCTGTGTGTGGTACAAGTAATATGTTATGAACCTGTTTCTTGTACCACATACAGCCATCACATGATATACACATTACATTTACCCCCCCCTCCCCCCGCCCCCTTATAGGGGGGCTGTGAGTGGCACATGAGGGGTCACATATGTAACCCCTCATGTGCCAATCACAGCCTCCCCCCGGACAAGGTTACATCTATGTAACGGCTCTGCGTGGTCCCTTTATATGTATGTGACATGTAGAGGTACCGCTCAGAGGCGTCACACATATGTAACCCCCATGTACCACTCACAGGCCCCCCTGTATAAGGTTACATTATGTAACGGCTCTGAGTGGTACCTTTATATGTATGTGACATGTAGAAGGTACCGCTCAGAGGGTCACATATATGTAACCCCCCATGTACAACTCACAGGCCCCCCTGTATAAGGTTACATCTATGTAACGGCTCTGAGTGGCACCTTTATATGTATGTGACATGTAGAGGTATCGCTCAGAGGCGTCACACATATGTAACCCCCCATGTACCACTCACAGGCCCCCCTGTATAAGGTTACATCTATGTAACAGCTCTGAGTGGTACCTTTATATGTATGTGACATGTAGAGGTACCGCTCAGAGGAGTCACACATATGTAACCCCCCATGTACCACTCACAGGCCTCCCCGGACAAGGTTACATCTATGTAACGGCTCTGAGTGGTACCTTTATATGTATGTGACATGTAGAGGTACCGCTTAGAGGTGTCACACATATGTAACCCCTCATGTAGCAAAATTACAGTTTTGAAGTAGCCATCAAAATTATTTTTTGGTTTGGGGTCACCGCAACATGAGGAACTATATTGCGGGGTCACGGCATTGGAAAGGTTGAGAACCACTGTTCTAAATTATTAATGTAAGTGATAACATTACGTTTGTAAAGCAGGGATGGAGATCTAGTGATATTTACTCCAAGATAGGGAATCTGATCTATACACCATTTAAAGAGATATAGGGGCGCCCATGATGGTCTGGACGGCCCCTTTAACATCAGGGCCATGGTCTTTCCTTTATTAATGTGATATCCTGATAATTCCCCTATGTCCTGTAAAGTTTGCATGACTCGTGGCAGCGTCTCACGCGGGTCATGGAGGGCCAGCAGCATGTCATCCGCGAAAGCAGCCACACGCACCATTGACCTGTCCGCATTCAATGCGTCAGGAGATGGAGATGGCTGGAGACTATACAGCAGGGGGTCCAATACCAAATTAAAAAGGAGGGGCGATATTGGGCAACCCTGACGTGTGCCTCTGAAAATATCTATGGGACCTTCTTGCATGTAATTAACAAACTCCCTAAACTTAGGTCTGAAATTTCTGTTAACTAAAGTGGCTTGCAAAAAAGGCCATGAAACCGTATCAAATGCCTTTTCGGCATCTAGGCTGAGAAGCATTGATACCTTCGCCTTTGAATCTTGGGCCCTAACCGTCGCGGCTATTGCTTTTCGTATGTTTTTAACTGATTGCCTTCCCTTCACGAATCCTCTCTGAGATGGATGCATGATAGTAGGCAGGAATGTTTGGATCCTAGTTGCCATTATTTTTGTGAGAAATTTATAATCACAGTTTAATAAACTGATGGGACGATAATTATATACATCTAAGGGGTCTTTATTGGGTTTGGAGAGCAAGATTGTCTTTGAATCCAAAAATAGATCCATAGACTCTTGTTCTTGATATATTTTGTTATATAACGATGTCAAAGTTGGCGTTATTAATGGAGATAGTAATTTATAAAATTCATTGCTAAACCCTTCAGCTCCTTGCGATTTAGCAGTAGACGATGATGCTATAGCTTCCCTCACCTTCTCCTCTGTGATTGGCTCTTCTAAAAGAGACTTTTGGCTCTCTGTCAACCCCTGGGAGAGGATTTGAGGACAGAAACGATTCAATTCTGTGTGTATCTGCCGGGGCCGCTCTATATAAATTTTCATAATAATTACTAAAAATATTTGTTATGTCTTCCAAGTTGACATGTGTCACTCTGGATACCGGGTCTCGTAGTGCAATTACCGCCCTGCTCGTATATTGCGGTTTATTTGTTTTGAGTAAGTTTAACTAGCCAACAGGCTTGGCTTTGAATAAAGGAGTCTAAAGTATCTTTCGCCTCTTTATATAGTCCCTGCCTATCGGATGATGGGTCTATCGCCAGACTGCGTTGAGCTACAAGTAGATTATGGTGCAGTGTTTGAAATTTGGCGAGGGCTTCTTTACGCTTACGAGAAACATATTGGATTATGTGCCCCCTGATGACCGCTTTCGCCGTCGCCCAAAACAGAGGGTTTTTTTCTGCCAGAGCAAGATTGTCATCCACAAAATTTTCCCACTGTGCCTGTAAAAATGATTTGAAGTCATCTGACTGAATTAGATAGCTTGGAAATCTCCAAATCTTGAAAGGCCGTTGGGTGGGAGTTTTGTGAAGCACAAGTGTACCCGGCGCGTGGTCGGAAACCGTTATGGCATGAGAGGAGGAGCTCATCACCGACTCCCATAATGATAGAGACGTAAGGAAATAATCAATCCTTGAAAAACTACCATGTACCGAGGAGTAAAACGTAAATTCCCGCGAATTTGCATTTAACGTCCGCCAAGGATCACACAAAGAGTTGGTCTCCATTAGGCATAAAACATCTCTTGAAGCTCAGGTTATCGGCTGACTCCTGGATCCCTGAGAGACCACGCCCCCCCCCCTCCGCTGGGGAGGAAGATCGGGGCGCCGGTAGAACAAGAAACAAAATCAAACATTTTAAACTACAGGATTTATAATCCCTGGTGTTTTTTTCCATAACTTCATGCGACCCCTTTCAAACGATAAAGTAAATCCCCAGCCTCATACCCTTATAAAAGGGCCTATAGAAAGGGTGCCACTTTTCCCCACCCCCAGGAAAAATTTCCCAAAGGGACAGAAAACCGGGGTTTTTTTTCCAAAGAAAAGCCTTTTTAAATTTTCGGGCCCAACACACAGCAATAATGACACCCTCTTTTCCAAAAAGTTATGAGAATTTCCTTAAACCCAAAAATTTTACCCCCCTTAAACCCTACATCCACCCCTTCCACCTACCCTTCTCCCTTACTACCTACATTAAAAAAATTTTTATACATTTTTCCACATTGGGGCCCATAAAATTCCCCCAACTCCCCCTTTTTTTGGGGGGGGGGTCCCGCTTTTGGGGGTCCCCCCTCCCCTCCCCGGGGGAAATTTGGGCTTTCCTCCCCCCCGCCAGCGGGCCCGCGGGGCCCCTTTTAAATGACCGGGGGTCCCCGATTTACCCCCGGGGTTGCCCCCTACTTTTTTCGGCCCCCGGGCCCCCTTTGCCCGGGTTTCCCACAGGCGGTGAACCCCCAACCCTTTCCCTGACAGGGAGGGGGAAAAAAAGGGAATCCCCTCCCCCTGCCCCCTCCCCCTGTTTGTCCGCGCTGCGTCCGGGTTCAAAACAGGTCACGTCAAAAAGGGGGAAGTGACCCCGCTGCACCCCATTTCCCCCCTGTGACATTTCAAAAAGGAGAATGCCCAAAGGAGGGGGCCCCGCTCTGCAGGGGGCCTGGTCAGGTAAGGGGATTTTATTTTTTTTTAATTTTTTTTATTTTAGGGGGGCACGGGTCTGGGTAAATGGGGGACTACCTCTCCCGGGGGGGGTTTAACCTGCTACAAGGGGCCAAAACCGGGAAACAGATAAAAAATAAATACCCAACCCATTTTTTGATACTTTCCTAAAATTAACCCCCCTTTTTTAGACCCCCAAAAAAACAATTCCCAATGGGTTTCAAACGGGCCCCTTAAACCCCTTTAATCGGTCTCTGGCGACTCTTTTGGAAATTTTTAAATAATGAAAAACAAAAAACAAAAAATTTTTTAAAAAAAAACACATCCCGATGGTAAAAAAAATAGTCCAAGAACAAAGAGGATTTTGAATTTTCCAAAGGGAATTTTTAAGTAAAAAAAAGGTTTTCTTTGGGACAAAAAACCCTTTTTCTCATGAGGGTTTTGATCTTTTTCCTTCAATATGACTTTTTCTTTTTCATAAAACACACCCCCCCACTTAAATTTTTACACCCAAAAAAATTATTCTTCTTTTCCTCTTTTTTTTTTTTCCCCCTTTTTTTTGGGGCCCTAAAAGGGGGGGCCAAAAATTTTTCCAAACATTTTAGATAAATTCCCACAATTTTTCCTTTTAAAAATGGGGGGTCACCAATGTCATTCATCCCAAAACTATTTAAAATTTCGGAAAAGGGAATCACCCTTATTCCTCTCCTCTTTTTTTTCATTTTCCTACAAATTTGAAAAAGGGAAACCCCCAAAGGGCATTTTTGGGAAGGGCCCCGGGACCCCGGGGCCCCGGGACTCCCCCATAGGCAAACCGGGGGGCCCATTTTTGGCCCCGGCCGCGGGGTTCCGGGCCGAAAGGGCCGGGCCCCGGAACACCCCAAAAGGGGGCCCCGGTGTTCCCCCCCCCCCCCCGCGGGCGCCGGGGGTCCCCGGGCCCGCCCCACGGCCACAAGGGGCCGCAAGGGCCCGCATATGCAAACCCCGGAAACCCCGGGGGCGGGGGGCCGAAAAGGGCCCCCCTCCTCCCCCGGCCCGGGCCCCCGGACCCAGCCTTGCACCATCCGGCCCGCCGCCTGCCCCGCGCGGGCAACACACCGGGGCGGGACCCTTTTGGACTATTGACCCCCGTCTGCTCAGCTCCCGGGACCCGCGGGCCCAGGCGCGCAGGGAAAGACTTCATCGCGCCCTTTGCCCCCCGGCCCGAAACCCGGGAGTGAGCGCCGTTTCCGGAGGGGAATTTGGGAAGAGGGGGGAAAACATCGGGAGTAAATCTTTAATTTTTTAAAATATTTTTAACTGCCCCTGCCTGGCAGGAAACCCCCCCTGGCCCGCCTAGCTTATACTCCTGCCGGGGTATATCCCCCGGGGCTGCTATAAAACCCCGGGCCCCTGCCACTATATACCCCTTTCCTGGCTAACCCCCCTTGCCCCTGCCTAGCTATATCCCCCTCGCCCTCCTAGTTTAAATCCCCCCCCCCCCCCCCTTTCCCCCAAACAAAATTTTCCCCCGGGCCCCTGCCTACTTTTTCCCCCCGGGCCCCCTGGTTTACTATATCCCCCGGGGCCCTGGCTAGCTATTTTCCCCCCGGGCCCCTGCCTAGCTATATACCCGGCCCGGGTTTGGCCAAATTTCCCCCGGGCCCCCTCCAATCAAAATACCCCCCTTTGGCCCCCCGGGCTACTAAATCCCCCGGGCCCCTGCCTGGCTATACCCCCCTTTAAACCTCCGGGCCTTATACCCCCCTTTGACCTGCTGGCTATATCCCCCGGGGCCCGCGGGTTTATAAAACCCCCGGGCCCCTGCCGCTATATACTCCTGGCCCTCCCCGGGCATATCCCCCTGCCCTGGCTACTATTTCCCCGGGCCCCCCTGCCGGGCTATTCCCCCTGGCCCGGGCCTAGCTATACCCCCCTTTGACCTGCCTGGCTAAACCCCCCCGGGCCCGGGCTAGCTAAAAACCCCCGGGCCCCTGCCTACTTTTTAACTCGGGCCCTGCCGGCTATACCCCCCCTGGCCCTGGCTAGCTAAAACCCCCCGGGCCCCCCTGCCGGGCTAAAACCCCCCGGGCCCGGCTACAAATACCCCCCCGGGCCCCTCCCTAGTTTTTTCTCCTCCGGCTATACCCCCCCTTTGACCTCCCTGGAATATCCCCCTGGCCCTGGCTAGCATATACCCCGGGGCCCCCCCCCTACATATACCCTGGCCCTGTTTTCCTATCCCCCCCTGGCCCGGGCTACTATAACCCCTGGCCCCTCCCCCGGCTATATCCCCCGGGCCCCGGGGGGGCTAGCTAAAATCCCCCGGGCCCCCTGCCTAGTTAATACCCGCCTGGCTAAATCCCCCTGGCCCTGGCTACAAATATCCCCCGGGCCCCTCCCTATTTATTTTCCTTTCCGGGCTATATCCCCCTCCCCTGCCTATTTAATACTCAGGGCCGGGCTATATCCCCCCTTCCCTGGCTACTAACCCCCCCTTGCCCGGGCTACTATATCCCCCTGGCCCCCCCCTATTATATACTCAGGCCCCTGGCTATACCCCCCTTCCCCTCCTATTTATAACCCCATGCCGGGGTTTAAAACCCCTTTTTTCCCCCCCCCTTCTACTATTCCCCCTGGCCCCTCCCCAAACTATATCCCCCGGCCCTGCCTGGCTATACCCCCCCTGGCCCTGGCTATTTTATACCCCCCTTTCCCCCGGGCCCTACCCTATAAACCCCCGGGGCCCCTGCCGGGTTTAACCCCCTGGCCCCTGCCTGCAAACCCCCGGGGGGCCCCTCCCGGGCTATACCCCCCGGGCCCCCTCCTGCAATATCCCCCGGGGCCCCTGCCGGGCTATATCCCCCTGGCCCCGCCTAGCTATATTCCCCGGGCCCTCCCCTGCTATATCCCCCTCCCCCGCCCCTATACCCCCCCGGGCCCTTCCGGGGCTTTTATCCCCCCTTTTCCCCTTCCCCTGCCTATATACCCCCCCCCCTTTCCTGGCTAAATACCCCCGGGCCCGCCGGGCTTAAACCCCCGGGCCCTCCTGCATACCCCCCCCGGCCCCTTTCCTGGCTATATCCCCCTTTTCCCCCTTTGGCTATATACCCCGGGCCCCTTTCCCCTGCTATATCCCCCGGGGCCCTCCGGGCCTAAATCCCCCCCGGGCCCTGCCGGGCTAAATACCCCCTGGCCCAGCCGGGCCTAAATACCCCCGGGCCCTGCCGGGCAAAAACCCCCCGGGCCCCCCCGGGCTAAAACCCCCGGGCCCCTGCCGGGCAAAATACCCCCTGGCCCTGCGGGCAAAATACCCCCCCGGGCCCTGCCGGGAAAAAAACCCCCCCCGGCCCTGCCTGGTTTAAATACCCCCTCCCTCCCGGGGCTATATACCCCGGGGCCCCGCCGGGTATAAACCCCCGGGCCCTCCCTGGCTAAAACCCCCCCCGGGGCCCTCCCCTTGCTAATACCCCCTGGCCCCCCGGGCAAAATACCCCCCTGGCCCTGCCGGGCCTAAAAAACCCCCTCCCCTCCTACTATAGACGCCCCGGGCCTCCTTTTTACGGGCCCTGAGGGGCCAAAATTACTGCCCCTGGCCAACCTGCGTTTTACTGGGGACACCCCCAAAAAATTTCGGGCCTATTTAAGGGGGAACATCCCTTGCAACCACTGGGTTACGGGGGTAGGCCCTTTTCTACCTCCCAAAATTTAAATTTGGGGAAGGGCCCTTTTTAACCTACCAATGGGGTCACCCTATTTACATCCACTTACCCTACATTTTTTAAATTTCAAATTTTTTGGGGTTCTAAATATCTTTTGGGGGTTTTTTGATGAAAGTGCTAAAGAGGAGTCTAAATTGTTTGTGTAAATTCTGGGGGACGATAGTAAACCACAAAGGGCCCTGCAGGGCTGAAACCAAACAAAAAAGAAAGGGAAAGGGGAACGACTCATCGGGGAAGACTAAATTGGGGGTTTTGGGGGCCAAAGAAAAAAAAGGAAAAAACCAACTCCCTTCAAAATAAATTTCCCCTTGAGTCTCTCCCCCCCCTTTGGCCCGGGGGTAAGTTTACTTCTTTTTTAATCAGTTGTATTCATTGACGGTGACCTGACACTGGGATGTGATTGGGGGTTGTGGGTTTATCCCGGGTGGCTTTTTGTAGTGTCAGTGGGCTTGTCCCTGATTGTAAACAAGGGGCCCCACCTGACTCTGTATGGGGGGTTTCTCTAAACACTGTTTCTTTTTTTCCTTTGTGTGTGGGGGATCTCACCCCTGACTTTTTGGGTTGAAATTTTTTTGTTTGCTTTTTTTTTTTGTGCAAAATTTCAGCTTTAAAACGTCTGCCTTCTGCATAAAAACCCACCAAAAACACAAAAAAAATGCACCAAAACACTCCGTGTGAAAGCAGCTTTATAGTGTAGTTTATTTTAGACAGTGGCGAGGTGCGAGAACAAGGGGAATTTTTTAAGCGGATGTTGTATGTGGGCTGCTGGGGGCTTAGTGCCAGGGCTGATTTTTATTCCCAGTCCGGCCCTGAGTGACACTGTAAACAGGTTTCTTATTGTCAGAAGCAGATAGTCTATTTGAATTAATGTAGGTCTCACACTGTAACACAACCATACAGTGATGTTCAACAATGGAAAGAAGACAACAAATTACAATATTGCAGGGTGAGCGGAGGGAAAATTCAACAACCTTTTTAACAATGTGTTAGGGTGGGAGATGAACTTCCTCCATTTTTAATAATATTTAACTCTCTTTTCACCCTATTCAGCTCCTCCTGTAATTGATCATGTTCAGTTTTTACTAAAGTTAATTCTTCTTGTAATTTATCTCTTTCATGCTTGATCTCATGAAATGGGATCCAAGAAGATCTGGAAGACTTATCTCTATCATATCGTCTCCTCTCTCTCTGCCTGTTATGGTCGGTAGAGACCATTCCTGTCTGGGGTCTTTGGAAATTAACATTTTCTTTCCTGTTCTGCTCCTCAACTCTAAATATCCTGGCTGCATCTACCACAAAGCTTCCCTCTCTGTTTTTTTGCCACAAATTATCAGCTCTTAATAAAATGTCATTTATGTCACATGGATCTGGAGTTACAAACAAGATTCCATCCTTTACATCACTATCCAAAGCCTCTAGTAGCAACACTCTATGAACCAAACCACCATGTTCAAAACCTGGATTACCCATGAGTACATAATTCATTACTGTAGCAATCCTCTCAGACAACTCATAAGGACACTCTTGCTTCATTTGCCTAAATTTACCAGACAAAGATACATTGGAAGCAACTCCATACAGAGCTTTTAGCAACTCCCTAATAATATCTCTTGTCCTTCCTGCGTTCCCAAAATTTTTTTGCACAATTCTCCCCCAAATAATCCTTTTCCCTGCTACCCTTTGTAAAACTCTGTCCAAGTCACCACTGGTCAAATTGTAAGTTTCTCTCACTCTTTGCAAATCACAGAGCCATTTCATAAATCTATTGATATCATGGCGTGGGACCTGCCCAATCTCTCTAACAATGACCTCCATCTCTTGAGGCTTTAACTGTTTACTGACAAGTTGCACTTCTGCAGTGTTATCAGTATTTAATACAGTGGTTGTAGTAGTAGGAGCTGCCAGCACAGTTTGATCATTAACAATTGTAGTGGTTAGATTTTTGTCTATATGATTTGTAACACATTTTTCAGCCAATTTGTCAAACACAATGTTAGTTGCATGTTTACATTCTACCAGCTCCGTCTCTACACTCATTCCTCATTTTCCTCAGTTAAATGTTCACACATTTTAGCCTTTGCAAGCAGAGCCTCCCCAGTTGTCACTGCATTCAATCTAAGGTCAGATATTTTATCATTTATCTCTTTCTGAAAAGCTTCATACTTTTCTACCTGTTTTCTAATCTCATTGTCTTTTTCTTTAATAATTTCCATCATTTTTAATACAACAAGACAACAACTCTGTACAACAATTCCTTAAAGCTTTTTCCCCTGTTATCTTTTTAGCAAAAGCCTCCTCATTAAGGAAACTTTTCATGGCATCCCATGACTGCCTAACTTCCTGTGGGATCTCATAAGGTCCACCATGGCTCTTTATATAATTTAACAGCCAACTACTAGCCCTATCACCCTTTACAATAACTTCCCCACTAGACATGCTTACAGCCATCCTAAAATAAAAGTTCTACACAGATAATGGAGAATAAATTAAATATACTCACTAGCCTTTTGGCACCAGGTCTTCAAAATGTGGGGTCCAAACCTTCCTTCTGGGTCGTCACTTGCTGAAACAGGCACAGACTCCTACGTCACCACAGACTTTGGGTCACAGCACTTCTGGGTCCAATCCTTCAGCTTCTTCTGGTCACTTGTCACGGCACCAAAATGTTGTTATAATCTTCATACGAGTCTTCAAGGAACGATGAAGTATATACCGCTCTATAGCCCTTATAACAAAGCTATAGAACGTGTCCACTTTTCACCACCACAAGGTAAAACTCCAGGACAGACAACCTCGTTCTTTTCCAGAGATGAAGCCCTTTTTTTTCAGATTTTCAGGGCCCAATACACAGCAATAATGACAGCTCTTTTCCAGAAAAGTTATGGATAAAGTACCTTAATAGCAAGATGTTACCTCCATCATCCATACATCCATCCATCCATCTATCTCTACATTAAATACCTAACAAATTAACAAACTTTATACAGTTTTTTAACATTAGCAAAATGGAAAGTTGTCGGGATTGGTTAATGTAAAACTAATCAAAGGGATTATTTTAACATTTGTTTGTTGTACACAACCCTTCTCCCTGAAATAAAAAGGGTCCTTTTGAAAATTTTGAAAAAGGCGGGAATAGTAGTCAAAGCATTTAAAAAACCCCCCCTAGGTTTTAAGGGCAGTGATGTTTGTATTAAGTCAGGAAGGAATGTCCTGTTGAAACCCCAAAACTACATTTTAAAATTCAAAACAGGACAAATGTTACGTGGGGTGCCCCGGCATGAAAATTTCTTTGTTCCATATTTTGCTTTATTCTGTCAAAATTTTTCAGTGAAAAAAAGAAAAAAAAATTTTTTTGCAGTCTAAAGAATTCTCTAGGTCGCCCTCTGCTGTTTTGGTTTTTTGTTAAAAAATTTTCCCCTAAAAAAATTAAAAGGGTATATCTGGTTTTGGCTGCCAAAACCCTGCCTTTCAAAATGATAAATAGCTTCTAAACATGTGACCCCCTCTTAAAATTCCAACACCAAGGGCTGGCCCAAAGGCAGTTAGGCATTTAGTTAGTTTTCTCTCCCTCCCCATCGGGGGGTGGCGAGGGTTTTCTGGCAAGAAAAGGGGTGGTTTTTGCCCCCCTGGCTCCCCAGCCATTCTGTTTGGGCCCCCTTTGCCTCCCTCAAACCTGTCCTTAATTCTCCTAAAAACCAAGGGGACTACACAGGTTTTCCAAAGGTGCAAAATAGGGGGGGCCCAAGCCCCGTTAGAAAACCTTTCCCCAAACCGGGTCTGGGAATAGAGGGTCTCCCCCCCCACGGTCAAACCCCTTCCCCTGGTTTTCAAGTCAGAGATCCAGGGACTTAAAAGCGTCAACGGGGGGGGGAATTTGCTTCATCTTTTCTAAAATCCGAGTTTTCAAGAATCAAGGTCCTTAAAACCCAGGTCTTTTTCTAAAAAGCCTTTTGCCCTTGGTGAAAGAAAATCCATCTTCGGGGAAAAAGGTCTGAAAATCATTTAAAATCTTTTCTAAAGAAAATTACACTCCCAAATCTCAAGTTACCAGAGCTGACACATACCCCGAAACTGTTGTACATTATCAAAGCTGCCGCTATTACATAAAACCTCAAGCCCAAGTAAATGTTACTCATTCACAGTTATTTGTATTCCGGGTTCCCTCCAAGAAAAGGGCCCCAACTAGCTTTTGTGAAAATTAAATTTCAAACTCCCGGTTTCCGACCCTGGATTGGCCCGTCAAAGTGTAAGGTTTGTTTTGACTAGGGACAACAAAGAAAATTTTTGGGTACTCACCCCCTTTGGGGAAGTTAGCCACCAATTCCCCCTCGTGCCATACACCGTTACCCATGACAAAAAAAACCACAAAAAAGGGGGGGCCACCCCGGGGTTTCCGGTACCCAAAGGAAAAAAAAAGTGGCGTCACAAACAGGAAAGAGTTTTTCCCATTTACAAGTCCCGGGTTTTCCCGCAAACAGCCCCTATAGTGAAAGAAAATTTTTTTTTTTTTAAAAGTAAACAGGCACCCTATTTTTTTTTTTTTCTTCTCTTTTTTGGAGGACATTACATCCAATTCATTCACAATGTCTACAGAAAGGGAAACCCTTTGGACTTGCTGGTCCTAAAGCCCTTCTATTTTCCTGCTAATTTTTGCGCCCCCCAAACGGGTTTGCTTTTGACAAGTTCCTGCCCCTTTCATTTTTCTATGGGAAATACCATTCTTTATTAAAACTTCTAGACCCCCAAAAGCTATAGGGGAAAAAACCACAATTGTGACTTGGGAGAAGATTACACGCACGCTCGAACTTGTCTCGTTTTCCCCCCTGCTCAGCGGGTACAAAAAACTCTTGGAACCAAACCCCACGAAAGGGCCCCCGCTGTGAGGAATTTTCCGTTCTTTGGCCCAAAATTACTGAGAAAACCACTGAAAAAAAGGGAATTTGGGGTACAGTCCCAACCGAAATCCCCCCCAAAAGTTCCCCAACAGGGGACGGAAAGCAGGTGAGAGTCCCCGGGGAATTTATGCTTTAGCATTTAAAAACCCCCTACAGGGCCCTAAAAAAGGTTGAAAAACTATTGATCCTTCAGCTGCGAAGCATTTTTTTATGATTGTTAAATTGGGAAAGGAGGGGGACTCTAGAATGGCACAAAGTCAATACGAAATGTTATCCGCCCCGAATCCCAGAATCCCATTTCTAGTTTCAAAGTTTCTAGCTTCGAGTAATGGGGAAATTTGATCTTTTTTGTACCAGCAACTTTCCCTTCCCTTTCTTTTTCCCCAGACCTGGCTGGGGGAAAATCCCAGTTTTGCACCATCTACCGCCCCTTTTTCCGTACAAGCTGCCCCAAGAAGCACAGAAAACTAAACCTGCTACCACTACTGTCAAACCTAAAATCCCCTTCCCCAAAGGGTTGTTAAAACCCCACCCCCTTCCCCAAGGGTTCAAAAAGGGAGTTAAAATTGCCCCAAAAGCCTTCCCCCACATGATTTCATCTTTAACCCAGAACTGAAACCCCCCCAACCCGGGCCCATAAACCGCCAAAAACCTGAAAAGGGCCCCCGCCTCAAAAAATTTGCTTCACGAGAAAGACCTTACTGTAGTTTCTGTAAAAGTCATGGACACCCCCCGCTTTCGATGCTTCCAGAAAAAAACCGGGAAAACCCCCGAGCCCAAAGGGGGCCTTTCACTCGGAGGTAGAACCCCGGGCCCCAAAGAGGAACCAAAAAGGGGTTTTTAAAGGGTTTCCCTCTCCCCATTTTTCCGCATGAAACCCATTTGGATAGACAAGGTACCTCTTAAAGCCCTTGTGGATACGGGGCTCTCAATTTTAAAACCCCCGTCCCCCGCCATTTTTGAGAAACTTTGGGGGGCCCAGGATGTTTTTGGGCCCGGGGGGGAAAACCCCAAATTGAAATTTTTTTGCATTTAATGGAAACCCCTGAAAAATTGGGTCCCCTTGGGACCTACCGTAAAAAACCTTGTTTACCTTTCCCTTTGAAAGCCCAAGGGGATAGTTACAGAGGGTTCGGGGAAAAACACACGGAAGTTTTAGGTATGAAATATAAAGCGCCATGTATTTACAAAATTTTTTAACTTTGTTTTTCCCTGTTTTCCTTGGGGCCCATGTTCCCCCCCACTTAAAAACCCGTACAAAACTATAAAAAAAGGCTTGTAGCTAAAAAGAGATTTGTTTTGATCGTGGAGAGTTTTCCCGGCCCCGCCCTAGAACCCCCTTTTTAAAAATTGTTTTAAAACCTAACAGTGAAACCCCTTTTTGGTACCGGAGTTCGTCCGGGAAAAAACAATCCCCGGACTAGAAGCTCTGTTTGGGATCCTTTGAAATTGATGGCCGCCCTTTTGGGAAAAAACAGCTAAGAATCGAAAACCCTTTCCGAATGGCCATTTTCCCCGTACGCCTTGAAACCTCAGTGATTTCCCCCAGCGAGTTTCAAAATTTAAACCCACGTCAGAGGGTTTTCCCGGGGGTTTCGATCCGGGGGATGTCGGGAGTAAAAGAAACATCGTTTTCCCAGAAGTCATTAGAGCTTCCTGTAAAGACTCCGAAAACACTCATACTCCTGGGGGATAACTCAGAAATTGGAGATTCTAATACCCCCGTCGAGCAATTTCAATGGATTCGCAAATTAAAAGAAAACCCCATAAAGGCATTCAGAAAACCCTTCTTTTGGGATTTTGGAAAAACCAAACCCCTTTTCAGCACAAAATAAACACTCGCAATAATCCCCCCCATAAAGGGGGAAACCCCGGGCCTATTCCCCTGCCAGCTACCCAGCAATGAAGGTCCCTCTTTAAAGGGAAATGAAGGGACCCAAGGTGATCCCCAAAAACCCAAAAGCCAGGGGGCCGCCCTATAGTCCTTTTGAAAAAGAAGGATGGGAACTTTAAGGTTTTTTGCTTTTTGTTTTACAGGGTTTTTAAAAAAGGGCCCATCACACACAAAGATCCCTACCCCCTTCCCGTACGGAATCTATCGTTTGCTCGGGGCCCCCCCGTGCCTACTTCCGACACTAAAAACCTCAAAAGTGGATACTGGCAAGTCCAAAATTGGCCCTGAGGACAGAGAGAAAAAAGCTTTACAACACCAAAATTGGGACCTACGATTTTTCACAAGCATGCCATTCGGGTTGTGAAACCCCCCCCCCCTTTTACCTTCCCCCTTGGGATGGAATATCCCCTGGGTTTCTGTTAAATTTCCAAAGTGTCCTGCTCTTCTGGACGATGGGGATTGTTTTTTCCCCGTACCTACAAGACCCATCAGGAATTTTGGCCAAGTTTTCCCGGCCCCGATAAAACCAGGGCCTAAAGATCAAACCTTAAGGGGCCACCAACTCAACCACTGGGAAAAATATTTGGGGGAAAAAGTCGTTGAGTGCTAAAGGGAAAACAGCCGCCCCCGGGGGAAAATTTTCCGCTGGGGAAAAATTGGGACACTCCTAAAACATTTTAAGGAAGTAAGAATTTTTTTTGGGTTTTTTCCCGGGCCCTATTACCGCCCCGGATTCATACCACATTTTGCACAAGTAGGGGAACCCAAACTTACCGAACTACTTGGGGTTTGGTTTTTCCCCCCCCAAAAGCACAGGGACCGAAGACTTTTTTTTGAAGGGGGTCTAAACCGGGCAAGAAACCGCGTTTCCCAAAACCCCAAAAACCTTGCTGACCCTGCCTCCAATCTTGGCCTTCCCTGAAATTTTAAAAACCCTCCATTTCCCTTCAAAAAAGGGGTTTCAAAATTTTTTTAGGCCGAGCATCCCGTCGCAAAATTTTAAGACAACCGAGAAAGGGTTATTGCCTACGCCCCCCCCCCAAATTTAAGCCCGAGGGGGGCGGAAAAAAATGACCACAACTATAACTCGTTTTAAGCTAGAACTACAGCAAATCGTGTGGGCCCCCCCCGAGAAATTTAGAGATTACCTCAGGGGTACAAAAGTTCCCCTTTTAAACGGACAACAACCCGCTGCACACCTCAATTTTAAACCCCAAGGCTTTGGGGCCTTAGGGAACTTGGGCATCCAGATGGCCCGCTTTTAAAAACGAGATCAATACCCAAGGGCAAGGGAAAAACGTTTTAACGCTGAACTTATCCCGCCTACCTAAAGGTGAGGGGCCACCAGAGGGAAAACCTGGGAAGGGCCCTGGAAATGGCCTTTCCCTTTTTTTAAGGGGATTTTTTTTGCTTTTCCCCAGAACCCAAAAATACTGCGCCTAAACCTGATAGGGAAAAACCCCCAATTTAAGTCAGATCCTATCAAGACTTATCCCGATGGCAAACTAACCAAGATGAGTCCAGATTTTTAGAGAAAAACACGATAACCTCTCTAATGGTAGGAAACCTGGAGGATCGGAAACCTCCCCCGAAGTGGAAACTACGAGTTCTGGAGACCCCAAAAGGAAAAAACTTTTCTTAACAAAGGCCAATCGTGGAAACCTTCCCGGGGGTCCGTTTCAGGCGAAGACGCCACCCCAAACTTATCCCAAGGGCTGATTCTAAGATAGTAACCCAGCCTAACATGACCCGTTCCGGGGCCAAATTTTGGGTGTCTAAAGACTGAAGCAAACCCTCCCCCCAGAGATTCTATTTGGGTCGGCATGAGAAAACCCACATTGAGGAAAAAGGTTGAAATGGGCCCCGCCTGAAAAATATTCCCAAAAACCGGGGGGAAAGGGAAACAAGAGCCCTTTACACCCCCTTACGTCCGAAGGGGCCCAAAACCAAAAATTTTTGCCCTAGACCATGTGAAATTGGGCTCCCAACCCAAGGTATTTGGGGAAAACATAACCCTAAAAGATGGTTTGGGGCCAAACTACCCAAAATGGGGAGTTTTTTGTTTCCCTTTTCAGAACTTAACTGCTGTTTAAGCCTCATCTTCTAAAAAGGGGGGAATGAAGCCTATGGCTGCCCCGATCCGGAAATTTAAAAGACCGGGTCCAGAATTTTAATTTCCCGCTCTTCCAAGAACTTTTTTCCTACCATGAATTTTAAAAAGCCCTTTGCACTAAAACATACCACCCTAAGGGAACCCCCTCCTATGCGAGAAAATCAACCCCAAATGTTTTTCAAATGTTGAAAAAGCTTTTATCTCTAAGAAATAGAATGGCCCCCAGTTGCTAGAAAGAGATGTTTTAGATCTACAAAAAACAACCCCTCACTGTTCCCTTGGGTAAACACCATTCTACTTGGGTGTTTTGGGCGTAAAAGGGCAACTCCCCCAAGAAACCCGGGTTTAGGGGGAAAAGTTCCCGGGCCCATAAAAAAATCGCCTAATACAAAATTTGGGGGACAAGAAACCAAAGGAGGATCCAAGATGCCCCAGAAATTGTTGACGAAAGGGTGGAAAAACTCGCAAAGACAAGAAGGCTCATACAACCCAAAAAGCGGGAAAGCCACTCCACTAGAAGTGGGGGGGGACAAGGGTTTTGGGTCCTAAATTTTTCACCGCTCGGCAAAATTGGGGCTTGTTAGGGGAAACCCGAACCGTACACATAAATTCCCTACCTTTCCCCGAATCTGTTTTGTATGAAGTCCCAAAAACCTGGAAGGGGACCTCAAAAACGTTTCACTTTTTAACAGGGTTTTAAAAATTTTGGAAACCCGAGAAGATACCCAAAATTTCCGCACCTTCTCACCCCCCCTGTTTTTAAATAAACAAACCAGTACCCGTGTCTCCGGGCCCGAGAAACCCCCCCTTTTTTGGGGAAAACCCTTAAGTTAAAAAAAAAGTTTTTCTTTCCACAGGTACCAAGAAGTACATTTGCCTGTGCCAGTTTTAAACCCCCTAAAAACTGCCCCATTTACCCCCGCCGCCCTTTCCCCGGAATTTCCTCAATAGTTCCAGTTCAAACAGCTGGTGAAAAAGAGCATCACCCTCAAAAAATCTGAGCGGCCAAACCAAAAGGGAAAACCCCCCGGTTAAAGCTACAGGGGAGTGAAATTTCTTTTACTGAAAGCATATATTTATTACCTGCTTTTTACAAATTTGTTTTTCCATATATATTTATTGCTGTTTATTTTTATTGCCTTGTTGGTTTGTTAGATAACTATTCCCGTAACGTTTAACCCCACACCTGGGCTCAGGGCCAAGAACCTTTGGCATTTTAAACCCCGCCTATGGACTAGAGGACATTTTCCTTTTATTTCCCTGTGAATGCCCAGAGCTTGTTTAAAGGACGATGGTTTTAAAATTGCCCCCAGAGAACTCTCTTTGCTACCCCAAAGGGAATACCCAAATTATCAAAGTGTTCTTAACTTGGTTAAATTTTCACTATAAATTTTTTTTACCCCTTTTTGTGTTTTTAAGTCTTTTAAACACTAATCCTGTTGTTTTGACAGTCGCCAAAGGGCCCGGGTTTTTTTTCCAAAGGGGGAAAATTGTAGTGACCCCCGCACTGAAGATTTTTTGTTCCATTTTTTTGCTGTATTTTTGTCACAAAAGTTTCAGTGCAAAAAAAAGAAATCAAAATATTGGCCCGCTAAAGTATTTCTAGGTTCCCCTGCTGTTTTGGTTCCTTGTTTTTTAAAAATTTTCCATGTTTAACATGTATAACGCTGATTGGTGCAAATAACCCGTCGTTCAAAATGAGGGAATTTGCTTCTGACATGTGACCCCTCTGCTACCATGCCAAAAACCAAACGGCTGGCCAGAGGCAGGGTTTGGCAGTTTTGGCTTTTAGTTTTGTTTGTTTTCTGCTCCTCCATTTGGGGGGTGTGGCGAGGTTCCCCCAAGGCAAGGTGTGTGTTTTCTCCCCTGGCTACCTCAGCCAATTTTGTAGGCCCCAAAGCCTACCCAAAAATGTCCCCTTTTTTAACCCCCCCCCCCAAAGGGATCACCCCGGATCCCCAGTTTATCGGGGGTGCAAGTCAAGTCCCAAAAAACCCTTTTGTCCGACCGTCTGGGAATAGAGGGTCTCCCACCAGCGGTCATAGTCTTCTCCTGGGTTTAAGTCAGAAAATCCAACCCCACTTCCCTTTCCCTCAAAAGGGGGGTTTTGGAAGTACTTCGTCTGTCTCAAATCCGAGTATTCAAAATCAAGGTCCTTCCCAAAAAAGGTCTTTTTTCAAAGCCCGTTTCCCTTTGGGGGAGGAATCCCCTTCGGAATAAGGTCGAAAACAGGGTTTTCTTTTAAAGTAATAAATACTCCCAGCAAACTCAAAATTCCAAAAGTCCCCGACACAACCTTTTTGAGACCTTTTTTGTATCATTTTCAAAGCTGCCGCTATTTAAAACATATCAAGTAAGTCATTGGGTTTCGGGATCCCCAGTTATTTATTTCCCGGGTTTCATCCAAAACAAAAGGGGTCAACTTGTTATTGCTGCAAAAAAAATGAAAAAACCGTTGTTTTTCCCCAAAAAGGCATTGGTCTTTTAGTGAAATTTGGGTCTTACTAGGGACAACGAAAAAATTTTTTGGTTTCCCGGGGCCCCGGGGGGAAATTAGCCAAACCCTATTAAACCCCCCGTGCCCTACAAACCCTTTACCCGTGACAACAACCATTTTAAAAAAAGGGGCCCCCCCAGGGGGTTTCCCAAGGGATGCCTTTAACCCATTGCAAACAAAGACAAAAAACCCCCTCTTTATTTATAAGGCCTACCAACTGAAGAAGCCAAATCTTTAACTTATATGGGATATACAGAAATATACATAATATATATAATATATATATTATATTCCTACACCTGGGTTGTGAAACTACACATCGAAAATTGCATGTGTCGCCTTATATAGACCTTCACCCTCCCATCTGTGGTGATTAACCATTTGCATCCTCTCCTATTTGGAAATGTCTTCTTGCCTGCATGGGATCCTCAAATAGCAGCTGCCGACCCTCCAACTGCACCTTGAGTTTCGCCGGGTACAGTAACTGACACCTGATGGCTTGATCATGCAGATGTTTACAAATTGGGTTAAACAATTTTCTTTTCTGGGACACACTAGCAGAAAAATCTTCAAATAACACATTTTTTTGCCCATTGACTAGCAAGCCATCTTTCCTTCTGTACGCCCTCAAAACTTGCTCTTTTACTGCCCAATTCAAATATTTCGCTATAACTGGTCTGGGCCTTGCATTTCTTTCTCCTGCTGCTCTGAGGTCCCAAGCTATGGGCTCTCTCGATTGCTCCCGAGTCTAGTGCCGCCTCCAAACCTAAGGCTGCAGGAATGTCAGTGGTTATAAAAGTGTGCAACTCTGTCCCTGACAACGATTCTGGGATTCCCACAAAACGTAGGTTATTACGCCTACTTCTATTTTCTAAATCCTCAATTCGTTCTCCGTGTCCCTAGATTGTCTTAGAGATTACTCCAAAGCCGAGGATGACATTTCGCAAGAGGTGACCCTATTTTCTAGATCTACTATCTTCTGCGCATTAGCATTAATCATAGCAAGAGCAGAATTGATAGATGTGTGTAGAACCTCTAGCCTTTTGTCAAAGAGTGGCTTCATACAACGTGTTACCTCCTGAGCCACAGATGCCGCACTTAGCGAATCAGGCCCTGTATGCGAGCTCTCTGAAGTGGTTGGTGAAAGATGTGGAGGAGTAATCTCCTCTCTAGAGAGTAGCTCTGGGGGATGAAGGAGCCATCACACATTCACCCTTCGGAGGAACCTGTAAGGATTTGGAAGCCTTATCTCCCTTGGGTGGCTTGTTTGCCCCTTTGGTTGCCATTTTATTTGGGGATGAAACCTGCGCTGATTTGTTTGAACCAGCTAAACCTGAGAAGGTTAAGCGAGTCTGCCTTTTTGATTGCTGTTTCGGGAAAGATTTATCCATAACCCTCAACGGAGGGTATGGACTGTGGGAGGAGAGGTATAGTAAGTTTTTTGGGAGGGATTTGAGAACCTCTACATACTTTGTCATTTTGAAACTAGGATCACCAGCGCATCTGGGTTACAATAACAAGGGAGCAACACGATTTAGATACAGCACTTGCGCTCTCTAGTGATAATCCTGTAAATGACTAACTTCTAGCTTCCTAAAGCTAATCAAGAGAAAATAATAATAACCTTAGTACTGCATCAATCGTCACTCACAATTTTGCTCGATAGCAGCATATAGTTAGTGTCTCATAACACCCATTGACCCCTGTTACTTAGGAAGAAAATGAGTAACTGTCCTGGTATACAGAAGGTCAGCTTCAGTGTTAGCCCCCAGCAGTGAGTAGCGTTGAGTGCCAATCAGGTAGACTTTTCGCATTCTGGTAAAATCAATTGTCCGCAGTAGAAAATAGTACACAGTCTCTGCACATGGTACGTTATACTTCTTTTGACCCAGTCATGAACACTTATGCACCAGTTAAATGTCCGACACTAATGTCTCCTCTCAACTCTCCTTTACCTTGAATCAACGAGTAAATGATACCACTGCCTATCACCAGGAGGTGAGGTGACTGTGCATGAGGTCTTGGCACAGTCAGAGTGATGTTTCTTTGTGGAAGATAACAATAATAGAGCAGCGTCCCAAGGCAATCCAAACTCCTCAATATGGCATGTCAGTTCATCTGAACTGAGCTCACTCAGCGCCCTGAGCTCCTGGTATGACAGCGTGATAAAGTCCAGTGAGCACCTTTCTTCCATTTTGTGTTGTGTCCACACTGATTCGTGAGAGCAGTAAGAGATAGGGGGGGATGCCTGGCTGCAATTCACTCCCCTTATCACAGATTTCTAAGGCTGGAGTATGGCAGAGGGACTATATCCCACTCCTCCACACGCAGCTATCAGGATGTATGCTGCTGTTGTTTTAGGCGGGACCCCAGGCTTACCACCAAAGGGAGCAAAGATGGCCACCACTCCCGCTCTTATGTGAGAGGAGAAAGGAGAAGAAAGGCGCCAACCCCCGCTGCTCACCTACGCCATCCACCGCACACCTCACTGCGCTCTTGGACTCCCCCGGTATCGAGTGCCTTACGTGTCTTGCGTCAGGCTGCAGCTCCCTCTCACCGGCGCTCCGTACCTCCTCTCCACTTGCGAGTGCCGCGACCGTTAGCTCCACGTGTCCGCACTCCGACCCCCGTTCGGATCCACGAGCGGGTCTCCACTGTCACTCCTCCAGCTGCGGGGTCACTCGGTCGTCTGTCCCTCGCTCTCTGCTCTGAGCCTTGGCACTTTCATTGGCTCGCGCAGTCTCACCAACTCCTCCGCCACTGCTCTGTGCATGAAGGCTGCGCACACGGTGTTCGCCGCTTCCCGCGGTTTGGACAGTCATAGCCTCTATTCGCTCCTGAGCTCCGGGGGAAATATGGTTAGCCCCCCAGCCCCTTTCCCCCGTGTCTGGCAATCGCCCCAGGCTCGGTACGAGGCTATTAGGTCAGATTGACCGCTTTGTCAGTCCTTTGTTAGGGCCTGAGCTGAGGAGCTCTGCTAATTTTAACAAAAAATCTTTTTGGATGTGCAGAACAAATGTTGTTTTTTTCAACTGTATGGGGGAGTGGCTGGCCCCCATTTTGGTTTTTGCACTCCGCCCATTCGCACAGGCTTTTTAAATCAGTGCTCAGCAGTTTATAGCTGGAATCTTCTCTTGCTGAATGTGGAGGTATAAACAGACACCAAGAGAGGTAACATTAGAGGGGGGGGGCGGCTGACATTTGTATTGGGGTCGCGTTGATGTGGCAGTTGCTTTTACAGTTTTGATCAAAAATGAAACACTAAGAACCTAAAATTTTCATGTATCTGTATGTATGTGTTTATGCAGCAGAAATGCTTTTCCAAAAATTCCTTTGACTGTTTTTAGTGCTAGTATAGTGCTGCTGATATTGGATTGTGGAGGTAATAAGTGAGTGACTATCCTTGGGCACTTTTCCAGAGTCAATGAGGGGATCAGCTCTGATCACCCTGTCAAAGGTTTAAAGGGGTTGTATCACTACAAGGATTGATTTTTAAAGATCTTGCAAAAACAAGTCACTTTGCAATATATGTCCATTAACAGTGTCCTACCTATTCCTAGATATCCCCTTTTGTATGGGCTGTATCAGCTCACTATAGCTACAGACCTGTTTGATCTCTCCTGATAGGCTGCCAGCACTGGTCGCTATAGCTACAGACCTGGCTTCTACTGCAGCATAGTAGAAGCCAGTAAACACGCCCCTGAATTCAAAATGAAACCAAGAAAACAGGACTGAGGTGAGCTGAATCAATGTAGTGAGAACAAACCCTTTAAGATCTTTCTTAAAGATCTTGAGAATTGGTATCCCATAGCGCTACTGTGGACAGGAAAATTTTGGCAAAAATTCTTTTTAATATGCTGATAAAAATTTGCCTCACAGCGGCTTTCATTGCTCAATTCCAGCCCATAGTGCTGTAAGTACAGCCTCAGGTATCAGGGAGACCATGAAGCGAGGGGCTCACGCTGTCTTTGGATCAGGCAAAAGCTTATGATCAGGTTAATTCCAGGTACCTCTGGTTTGCTCTTATGAGTTATGGCCCGTCAGGTAGGTTTGTAGATTGGCTGAAGACTTTGTTATAAAAGGGCTGAGACTTTTTTGCTTGTGAATGGGTGGTTCTTGCGACCTTTTGAGGTAGAGTCTGATATACGTCAGGGCCTTCCTTTAAGTTCTCTGCTTTACGCGTTTGTGATCAACCCCTTTCTATGAAGGCTAGGTTGCAGATTGTTGGTGGGGGTGAGGATGGGCCTTTGGGCATTGGCACCTGCCGTGAGGGTGGGAGCTTATGTCACTGTTTTTGTCTCTTCCTCGGAGGAGATGGGATGGGTTATGTTAGAAATGGAAAGCTATTTGGAGGCATCCAGGTCTAGGATCAATTGGGACAAGTGTGTAAGTATCTGGTTGAGAGATGGAGACCCCACTTTTGGCCTTACAGACACCCTCTCTGGCCCCAGGAAACAATGAAAATCTTAGGTGATTACCCAAAGAAAAACAGACAGGCTAAATAACACAGATCAGAAGGTGGACCGATGGAAGGGTTGAAATAATTAGCATGATCAAAACTTTCTGCTCCCGTTATTTATCTACTTAGACAGCATGTGCATTTTGAGTTTCTCTGGCCTTGGGTCTGCAGTCTGTTTATCCAGATGTTATGGGGAAACAGAATGAACTTAATCAGGATAGAGGTGACATACCGCACAACATTAGGGGCGTTAGGTATGGTTAACCCCATGGTATTCTTAATCAATAATAATAATCTTTATTAATATAGCACCAAAATATTCTGCAGCACTTTACAATTTAGAGTGTATAAGTACAGACATTACACATTAAAAAGTACTACAGATGAGACACAAGGTGTGAGGGCCCTGCTTACGAGCGCTTATAATCTATTAGGGTGTATGGGTGAGACGAAGGGTAAGAAGTACTTGGTTTACAATGGTCCAGCCATAAATATGAGGTGGTTTACATAAAAATTGGAGGAACCTGCCACCCTGACAGTACATCTATATACAGATAAGTGCCTGTGACTACCCTAGTATAGGAATGTGTGTGATAGGGGGTTAGCAATTATGGATCTTGGTAGGACAGACTGAGAAAATGTGTTCTCAAGGCACGCTTAAAACTATGAGGGTTGTAAGTGTGCCTGATCGCCCACGGTAGCATGTTCCAGAGAACTGGTGCAGCACGTTTAAAATCTTGGAGACAGGCATGGGAGGTTCGGATGATTGAGGAATGTAATCTGATATAATCAGCAGAGGGTGGTAGACAGAGATGAGGAAGGAGATGTAGGGGGTGCAGCGCTGTGGAGAGCTTTATGGGTAAGAGTGATTAGTTTATGCTGTATTCTGTATTGGATGGGCAACCAGTGCAGCAAGTGACAAAGGGTAGAGGCTTCAGTATAGTGGCTGAAGAGAAAGACGAGCCTGGCTGCTGCATTCAGGACAGAGTGGAGAGGAGAGCGTTTACAGAGAGGGAGCCTGATAAGCAAGGAGTTACAGTAGACAAGATGAGAAAGAAAAAGAGTGGACTTTGGAGATGTTCTTGAAGTGAAGGTAACAGGAGCGGGCAAGGGATTGGATATAGAGGGTGAAAGACAGATCAGAATCTAGTATGACCCTAAGACAGCGGGCCTGCTGCCTAGGAGTTATGGTGGTACCACACACTGAAACACAAATAGCCGGGTGGGGTTGGTTAGAAGATGACAGAAAGACAAGAAGTCCGGTTTTAGTGAGATTTAGTTTCAGATGGAAAGAGGACATTATGTCCGAGACAGCGGACAGACAGTCACTGGTGTTTTGTAAGAGGGCAGAAGTGATGTCTCAGGAGCAGGTGTATAGTTGAGTGTCATCAGTGTAGAGATGGTAATGGAAGCCAAATCTGCTGATGGTTTGTCCAACGGGGGCTGTGTTGAGTGAAAAGAGAAGAGGTCCAAGAACCGATCCCTGAGGAACCCCAACAGCAAGAGGAAAAGGAGAGGAGGTAGAACCTTAAAATATGACACTGAAGGAGCATTCAGAGAGGTAGGATGAGAACCAAGAGAGAGAGAGAAGTTCCTGGAGGCCAATGGTGCTGAGCATGCTGAGGATAAGGTGGTGATCCACTGTGTCAAACACTGCAGAGAGATATAGAAGAATCAACAATGAGTAGTTGCCCTGTGATTTAGAAATGAGGAGATCATTAGAGACTTTAGCTAGAGCAGTTTCTGTGGAGGGAAAAGTGTGGAAACCTGATTGTAGAGGATCGAGATGAGAGTTAGCAGAGAAATAGCGGATTAGGCGAGAGTAGACCAAGCGTTCCAGGAGTTTAGAGATAAAGGGAAGGTTAGAGACTGGTCGGTAATTAGCAGTGCAGAATGGGTCCAGAGTGGACTTTTTTTAGTAAAGGGGTTACGAATAATTTCATTAAGATCAACATAGCGTGCATGTGGAATGCAGGCCCTTCTCTGTGGGTAGTATCTTCTCAGGAATAGTTTCAGCCTTACTTTGGGGGGTCGAGCAAAGATCTTTCACAGGTCACAGGAATATTTACCGGCCTATGTTGCCCTGACCCTGAAGATCATTTTCCAATGGGGTCTGGAGATGGTGGAGATAAAAAATCTCACCAGGAGATTCCTTTATGGGAGGGTATTGTCTATCCATTTTCAGAGGCAATTGGATCTCAAGGATTGCCCAGGTACTGAGGGCAGGGTTGCATTTTTTAAATTCAAATATGATCCCTTTGAAGGTTTGGGACATGGGGCATTGCTTCCATGAAAATCTGTATGTAAAGAGTAATATGAAGTTCATGCACAAAAGGAAAGGGTGTCCCCATGAGGGGTGCGGAAACATGCTGGAAAGCGTCCAGCATTTCCTGTTTCAATGTTCCTAGAATATACAAGTATACAAAAGGATGGAAGCTTCTATAGGTTGGCCAAGATTGACAAGCCTCTCCTATGCAGAGTGGGTTTATGGACCATTCAAAAACCAAGGTGACAGGGACCTATGCACTTTTTTATAGTTAGTGCAGTAGTAAGGTATCACACATGGTGAGCACGGTGTCAATTGTCGATGCAACATAAAAACCCTTTCTGTGGTGGAGGGAACTAGGCACCTCTTGAACGATCTGGCAAGGGTAAGCTCGGTGGAGTTTAGGGATCTTAGGACATCCACTCTTTGGAGGGGTTTGTCTTTTGGGGTAACCTGATACGGCAGGCTTCATTTCCCTGGCGGTAGGAATGTGACTTTTTGTTTTGTTTTTTAAAAATAGATAGACGGTGAAATGCTTACAGACACGGAACCAGAGTCTTTGGAAGGGGTAAGTTTGAGTTTATGGATTGAAAAATGTTTAGGAGGTGAAGGAAGGAGACTGGTACCCTTTCAGATTGAAATATGGTAGGGCATAGACTCTGGACCACAGACTCTGGTCTTTGTACTCTGGACGACAGACTGGGGGACCAATGCTCAGGGTGGTAATGTCAGGAGTGAAGGTATGAAAATAACCCTAAAAAATATTTTTGCTATATATTATATACACTCACCGGCCACTTTATTAGGTACACCATGCTAGTAACGGGTTGGACCCCCTTTTGCCTTCAGAACTGCCTCAATTCTTCGTGGCATAGATTCAACAAGGTGCTGGAAGCATTCTTCAGAGATTTTGGTCCATATTGACATGATGGCATCACACAGTTGCCGCAGATTTGTGGGCTGCACATCCATAAATGCGAATCTCCCGTTCCACCACATCCCAAAGATGCTCTATTGGATTGAGAATTTTGGTGACTGTGGAGGCCATTTGAGTACAGTGAACTCATTGTCTTTGTTCAAGAAACCAGTCTGAGATGTTTTCCAGCTTTATGACATGCGCATTATCCTGCTGAAAATAGCCATCAATGTTGGGTAAATTGTGGTCATGAAGGGATGGACATGGTCAGCAACAATACTCGGGTGGGCTGTGCGTTGCAACGAAGCTCAATTGGTACCAAGGGGCCCAAAGAGTGCCAAGAAAATATTCCCCACACCATGACACCACCTGTCACGATACTAGTGGATACAGCTGGAATCCAATGGCTTGGACTGGCTTGGGCACAGCGAAGACAGATGTAGACTGGAACAGGAGGCAGCAGAGATGTAACTGGATCCAGGCAAGGTCAGGAGAAGCACAGTTGAGCGTATAGTAGGTATCAGAGTTTGCAGGGTAAACCGCAAAAGGTGAGGAACAAAACAAGGAAAGGCAAGTTCCAGGCTAGAGGACGCACAAAAAAGGAGTTAACAAAATACTCAAGCAATGAGATCAGGCTTGAGGATTTTAAAATGCTGGCAACGGGAAAACCAGGAACAAGATGGCACCCAGCTGAGACAACGATCCACCATCTTGGACTGAGGCAAACTTAAGGAAAAACACGTAAACAAGTTTCCAAAGGTATGGGGGAGATTCCTGACATTACTCCCACCTCAACAGCGGCCTCTGGACGATACCTGACTTGGTCTTTTCCGGATGTCTTTGATGAAATTGTCTTATCAGTCGAGGACATTTGATGTTACTCACTGGTCCCATGAATTCTCTTCGGGCCCTTTAAACCTTGCCACTTAATGAGGTACTGTAGCTGTTTCTAAAAATTCTCGAGTCCAGGATTTGCTCCACAACAAACTTTTTCTTCCCCATCAATCTCTACGCATCAGGAGGAGGAGAAACACGTCCCAAAAGGGGGTTGGGGCATGGCAGGCTTTAGCAGAGACATGAAAAACAGGGTGGATTTTCATAGATGGTGGGATTTTTGACCGAACAGCTACTGGACTGATTATTTTGATGATCTTAATACGGCCCGACAAACTTCTGTCCCAGTTTTGGTGAAGGGACTCTAAGTTTCAAATTTCTGGTGGAAAGCCATACCTTATCTCCCACTTTAAAAGTTGGTGCTGCCCTACGATGTTTATCTGCCCTTTCTTGTAATTTTCTGAGCCCCTCTAGTTGTTTCCTTTAGTAGCTGTAAATTTTGCTGTAAAGCAGAGATCCTTTCCGCAGCAGCTGGAATATGTGGAACAGAGGGAAATTGGGAAGAATATTTGGATGGTACCCCAAATTTGCCAAAAAAAGGGAGCCCTTTTGGGGGAAGCATTTTGGGAAATTATTGTACGAAAATTGGGCCACAGGGAAGCAGATCAACCAGTCATCTTGTAGGTACAAATATAGCATCGCAGGTACTGTTCCAGGGTCTGATTTGTGCGTTAAGTCTGTCCATTAGATTGTGGGTGAAAGGCGGGTTTGATAGATTAAATACAATGTTAAGTGCTGAACAAAAACTCCGCCAAAATTTGGATGTAAACTGACCACCCCCCGATCCGAGATAACTTCATCCGCAACACCATGAATACTAAACACATTTTCAACTATGAGGTCACGGTGTCCTTGGCAGAGGGTGGGACCGGTACATGGTTATAAAAATGTGCAGCCTTGGTGAGTCGGTCAACTACCACGAGAATGTATTTTTTCCCTGAGAGGTAGGTAGTATCTACGATAAAGTCCATGGATATAAAACCCCCAGGGGCGAGGGGGGACCGGCAATGGTTTAACAAACCCGTTGGTGAAAACGTGGAGTTTTGCATCTCGCAAGATGTCACATGATGTCACATACTTCTTTACATCCTGTAGAGAATGTGGCACCAAAAAAAATCGGGAAAAAATTCCTGTCTTCTGAACTCCTTTGTACCAGCAATCTTCGAATCAGGGGCTAGCCTCAGAATCTTCAGTCTTACGGTTTCGGGATGTATAGTTGCTGCCCGGGGGTTCCACATCTTGTTTTTAAGCACCACTGTACTCATTAGGGGGTCGGGATAGTAAAGTGTCAGTGTCATAGGCCTCTCTTATTTTCTTTAAGCAAGTCTTTATTATGGATTACTCCACACAACATTAGACCCAGGAACGTTGTTCTTAGGCGGAATAGTAGGAGTGGAAATTGGAGAAAAAATTCTTATGAGCATCCGCCTTGCCATTACGGGATCCGGGCCTTAAGAGTTTACAAAGTTGAACTGATTGAGAAAAATACTCCAGCGACTTGGCGAGGAGATAGACACTTGGTTTGATCTAACAATTCCAGATTACGGTGATCAGTGAGTACAATTATTGCTGTGAGGTTCCCGTAAGATATGTCTCCATTTTTTAAAAAGCTCCCAACGATAGCTAATAGTTCTTTATTCCCCACATCATAATTCCTCTCAGCGGGTGATAAAACGCGGGAGAAAAATGCACAAGGATGTAAAAAACCCTCTTGTCTCCCTCTTTGAGACAGAATAGCCCCTACAGCACAGTCTGAAGCATCTACTTCCACAATGAAGGCGATTTCCCTGGTCAGGATGAACTAACCCCGGGCTGTAGTGAACTTGGCCTTTAGGAGAGAAAAGGATTTTTGTGCTTGAGGAGACCAAACAAAAGCATTTCTCTTCTTAGCCAAACTGTGGATTGGAGAGATTATTTCTGAGAAATTCCTGATGAGCGTCTATAGATTGGCGAAACCTATGAAACGTTGGACATCTTTTATGTTTCTGGGGGTAGGCAGTCTATTTTTGTTTTAAAATCTTGCTAAGTCCATTTGTAGACCATGAGGTGAAATTATGAAACCAAAGAATTGGATCTCGGTCTGATAAAATTTCCCACACTTTTCATTCTTGATGTAAATTGTTTCTCTCTTGGGCCTCTCCAGAACAAGCTTCACATGTCTCTGTGTTCTTCCTTTGAGTTGGAGAAAATCAGGAAAATCATCCAGATAAATGACTATGAATTGATCCAGGAGGTTCTGAAGATTTAATTGAGAGATGTGTGAAAAGTGGCAGGAGCATTACAAAGGCCAAAAGGCATCACACAATATTCAAATGTCCATAACGTTTACCTAAAGCAGTTTTCCAAATTCATCTCCAGATCTGATTCGAACCAAGTTATAGGCGCCTCGAGATCTAATTTGGAAAAGATCTTCCGATGTTGCACTCTCTCCAAATAGCCCAGGATCAGTGGTAGAAAGGGTAAAGGTTTTTGATGGTAATTTTGTTAAGTTCTCTGTAGTCAATGCAAGTACTTAAGGAACCCTCCTTCTTCTTAACAAAGATATGGGGGCCCCCGCTGGTGAGGAAGATGGGGGATGAACCCCTTGGCCAGATTTTCTTCATGTAGTCCTTGAGGGCTTTTAATTCAGGACCTGCCAAGGGGTAATGTTTTCCCAAAAAGGTATAGGTGCACCTGGAAGCAATCTATGGGCAATCATATGGTCGGTGTGGGGAGCTTGTCTGCATTTTGTTTGCTGCAGACGTCCGCAAATTCCCCGTATTCCAGAGGTAGCTCTACTATTTTATTTTTCTTGAGCTGGGTCTTCGGGCTTTGTTCAAAGTGAGCTGGGGAAGGGCATCCTCCGTGGAACTTATTCTCCTGGTTTCCCAGTTGATAGCTGGGTTCTGTGCTTGTAGCCAGGGTAGGCTAGGATGACAGGGGAAATGTGGGGAAGAGATCAATAGAAAGACAGGACTTCACGATGATGGGATGTCATAATGATCTCAAGTGGTTCTGTCTTTGGTCCATGGCCCTGAGTTCAGTGGGGATCCATCTATGTTTCCATTACCCCGGGTGAGAGTCTTTTCTGAAATTTAACCCGTGCTTCTGAGCAAAAGACAGGTCCAGAAATTGCCACTTGCCCCCGAGTCTACCATAGCTGAGGGGATACCCATTGAGAGTTAACCCGGAAATTGATGGGAAGGAAGTAATGAGATCTTTGTTTTCTTTCTTATATGAGGTGCCACCGATGAGATAGAATGGTAATTTTTGTTTTCAGATAAGTCTGTTTCTGAAAACAATTGATTCTTCAAACTGAGCTATCGTGGTCCATAAGGCTGCCACCAGTCTCCGTGGACGGCTAGGGCAGTTGATAAGGAAGTGGTCAGACTTTTCCCCAATAGAAGCAAAGACTTTCCCCGGGGCCGTGCTCCCTTTTTTTGAGCTCATCAGTTTTACTATGGGAAACCACTTGCATAGGCTCAATTCCTGGCTCTCTGCGGATCTTCCCTTGGGTTCCATTAGGAAAGCGGCAGGGACTGTCAGGGACTGCTTAGTATCAAAAAAATTTTGAGCAGCCCACCTCTCCCGTCGTCGTTTAGACAGTGGTATAGATTCGGATGCAGTGATTAATGAAGGCATCCAAACTGAAGGAGCCTCTGCCGGGCAAGTTCATCTTTTACTGTACGCGTAGTCCTTTCCTGAAAAAAGACAATTTTGCTGCGTCATTCCATTGGTGTCGACTGCCCACTCTTGAACTCCATGGCATACTCGGCAACGGGGCGTTTGCCCTGGCGCAAGGATAGTATTGCAGCTTCAGCAGTAGCACCGCGTTTGGGATCGTCAAACACTGACCATTTGGGGTCGATGAAAATCCCCCAGGTGATTCAGCCGGGCGTCTTGAGTCTCAATTAAAGGACTAGCCCAGGGAATGGCTTTGTGCGTCAGCACATAATAATACACAGACCTTCGATCTGCTGTAGGAAATTGCGCAGGGTTTGCGTCGAAGTATAGCCTACATTGATTGAGGAAACCCCGGAATTTGTCACGAATCTCCGCCGAATCTGAAGGGGTGGCAATTTCCGGCTCAAGACAGGGACCGAAGTGGGGTCCAGAGGCTGACTCTCCAGGTGGACCATCCGGTCGGATAATGCGTGCACCGTTTCGCGGAAGTTCCTGGATCGCTTGTCCATACACTTGGATATTATGACCAGTCTGGCCTTCGTAAGCATCACATTTAGTTTTCAATGTTGCATCTCGGTGGGGCATGTTAGCCATAGCAGTTTGAAGCTGTTTGAAAGCGAGCTTCCGGACTACCAGCCCTTTCCGGAAATACCATTTTTTGGCTTGAGTATCCTGTCACGATACTAGTGGATACAGCTGGGAAACCAATGGCTTGGGCTGGGTTGGGCACAGCGAAGACAGATGTAGACTGGGAAAAGGAGGCAGCAAGATGTAGACTGGATCCAGGCAGGTCAGGAGAAGCACAGTTGAGTGATATGTAGGTATCAAGTTTGCAGGGTAAACCGCAAAAGGTGAGGAACTAACAAGAAGCAAGTTCCAGGCTAGAGGACTGCACAGCAGGAGCTTAACACAATACTCAAGCAATGGAGATCAGGGTTGGGAGTTTATATATGCTGGCAACAGGAAACAGAAACAGATGGCACCCAGCTGAGACACGATCCACCATCTTGACTGAGGGCAAACTTAAGGGGAAACACAGTAAACAATTCCAAGGTATGGCAGGAGATTCCTGACAAACCACCACCCCCAGCCTGAACCGTTGATACAAGGCAGGATGGTCCATGCTTTCATGTTGTTGACGCCAAATTTTCACCCTACCATCCGAATGTCGCAGCAGAAATCGGGACTCATCAGACCAGGCAACGTTTTTTTCCAATCTTCTACTGTCCAATTTCAATGAGCTTGGCAAATTGGAGCCTCAGTTTCCTGTTCTTAGCTGAAAGGAGTGGCACCCCCGGGGTGGTCTTCTGCTGCTGTACCCATCTGCCTCAAAGTTCGCCGTACTGTGCGTTCAGAGATGCTCTTCTGCCTACCTTGGTTGTAACCCCGGGGGCAATTTGAGTCACTGTTGCCTTCTATCAGCTCGAACCAGTCCCGCCCATTCTCCTTTGACCTCTGGCATCAACAAGGGATTTTCCCCCACAGGACTGCCGCTCACTGGATGTTTTTTTTTTTTTCGACCATTCTCTGTAAAACCCTAGAGATGGTTGTGCAAGAAAACCCAGGAGATCAGCAGTTTCTGAAATACTAACCACCCTTCTGGCAACAACAACCATGCCCCGTTCAAAGGGACTCAAATCACCTTTCTTCCCCATACTGATGCTGGTTTGAACTGCAGGAGATTGTCTTGACCATGTTTACACTGCTAAATGCACTGAGTTGCCGCCATGTGATTGGCTGATTAGAAATTAAGTGTTAACGAGCAGTTGGACAGGTGTACCTAATCAAGTGGCCGGTGAGTGTATATTATTGCAAATTATGGTGTAAGGGACTAGTCAGGGACACAGGAGAAGACACAGACAGAGTGAGGCCCTGACGCTGGGGCCCCCCCACTGTCCCTGCCTTTTGGGGTAAACCCGAAATCCTTAAAAGGTCGCCCCAACCCGAAGACTGAAACTATACTGAAATACGTGGCAACACAAGACACTGACAAACAAATACAAAACGCAATAAGGGGACGTCAGGCAAGCAAGGTTGTCAACAAGCGGGAAGCGCAGTACCAAATCGGAAGACTGAAGAGAAAACGTAAGAACGAGCCAATCGGTAACTGTCGGGCAATGCAGTACAAAAATCAGGAAGAGAAGAACAGTCAGAAGCCAAGCAAGTCAGGTAACCAGAAAATCCAAAAGAGAACAGCAAGCAAAGGTATAGGAAGGACCCAATATAACAGGCACAGGGGACAGGTAAGGGAATCCTTAAATAGGGAACCGGTGAACATAGAACAGAGGTGATTGGTGGAAAAAACACAAAACCGGATAGGGAAACAAAAACTGTCAATCAAAGAGGAACACAGTTTAACTAAAAGGGTGCTGGAGGATTCCTGGCCACAGGCGTTGGCCAGGAAACAATTAACACACAGGGAAGGTAGGACTCAGTTCACACTGTTAACTAAGAATACAAAGTATTATGTTAAAAACAAAAGCAATGAAGAAACAGAAAAGGCTCACTTACATGGGCTATGACGAGTTTGTCCTGGAGAAACACGTAGTTGCAGTAGCGATACCGCTCCGTGCTGACCGCCGGCCAAGCGGAAATGAAGCAAAGAAGAAGACGGAAGTCCGGGTATCCAAGACGGCAACCGAATGCCACTGAGTACCGCTGAAAAATCCGGAAGCAGGTAGCAGTAAAAACAGACTTTATTTTGTATCAAAAAAAGTAAAAATGCACATTGGCAACAAACCCCCTATGGCTGAATGAAGAAACACAGACGCGTTTCGGGCGTGAAGCGCCCTTGCTCACTGTGACAATGGCCATATGCGTGCAATCAATTTAAAACACCTTAAGACCAATCATTTCACACGGCTAAATCACATGATGACATATATTGATTGGATATACCTGTTGCATTGACAAAATAGAAAGGCATATATAATGACATTACCTATAATATATAGTATATGCATATATTAGCTAAATATGTATAATGCATTAATAGAAGGAAAAAGACATATATAAATGCAAAGTTTGTAATATATGGTATATACAACCTGAAAACTGCCCTATAGATAAACAATATAATTAATATATATAGAGCATATCTGTACGATAGTTTAATCCTTCAGGTCTTCTTGTACCAAGTTTTAAAATCCAATATGCCTTTCTTTGTCTTATAGTTTTAACCCAATTGCCACTTCTATAAGGAAGCTGGATTTGTTCTATAGCATAGAACTTAAAGCTTGCTAGATCGCCGTCATGATTTTCCAAAAAATGTTTTGCAGCACCTAACATTTGACTTTGTTGTTTTTTTATACTGTAAATGTGTTCACCTATTCGGGTCTTGATTTTACGAGTGGTGCTACCCACATATTTCTTTTGACAGGTAGTGCATTCTATGATGTAGATGCAAGATGGCTGTTACAGTTTATAAACTTTCTAATGCTGTATTTGTGTAATTTTTGAGTGTCAGTAAATTCTTGTGTTTTAACGGCCATTTTGCAGCAATTACATCGCGCACCTCCGCATTTAAAAAAAACCCTTTTGGGACAACCATATTTTTGGGGTTGTATTTTGATTAATGTATTCGCTAGGGGAAATGATATTTCCTATTGTTCTACCCCTTTTAGGGATTATTTTAACCCCTTCCTCCAAAATTGCAGACAAAGTGCTGTCCTGTCTCAAGATGGCAAGATTCCTATGAAAGATGGATTTGATTTGTTTGAAGTTATTGCTATATTTTGTGGTAAACCCAACTTTGTTCTTTTGCATTGCTAGTTCTTTTTTGTTGTTTTTGCTCAATAGTTGTTGCTGTGTCATAGAGCTTACTTTATTTTTTGCTTTTTGTATGTCTGTCTTATTATAACCTCTCTGTATCAATCTTTACTCAATAATATTTTCAGCCTGTTTGTAGTCAATATCCAAAGTGCAAATTCTTCTAGCCCTGATTAATTCTCCATATGGGATGGCCCTAATGGTATTTTTTGTATGGCAGCTGTTAGCTTTAAAAACAGTGTTTCCAGAATTTGGTTTACGATATAAAGTGGTAACTATTTTGCCCATTTCAGTGTCTCCCTGAAGATGAATGTCTAGAAATGGGACACCTTTTTTGTCCCATGAACCTGTGAAACGTAGGTTGTAGGGATTACTATTGATGTAATCCATAAAGGGCGGTATGAGCGCTACATCGCGACCCGAAATGATCAAGAGGTCGTCGATGTAGCGCCCATACCACATGATGCAATCAGCATAGGGATTGTTAACATTATAGATGGCCTGATGTTCCCACCAGGCCATGGTTATGTTGGCTAGAGAAGGTGAAAAGGTAGCTCCCATAGGAGCACCAAGCAATTGTGCATAGTAAGATTTTTCAAATTTGAAAAAATTGCTTTTGAGTAAATATTCTATGGCCATAAGTATAAATTCTTGTAGATTATTATCATACAATGCCTGTTGTTTAAGAAAAAAACTTACAGCTAATAGAGCAATTTCATGGGGTATACTAGAGTATAAACTCATAACATCACAGGTAATTAACCCATGTGAAGTTTTCATGCCACAGTTTTCCTGTGAGAATTTGTAAGACAGATGTGTTGTCCTTTAAATAACCTGGTATGCTTTGTACGATGGGTTGAAGATATTTATCAACCCAATTACTTAAACGTTCGTTCAGGGAGTCATTGCCCGAGATAATAGGGCGCAATCCCGAGGGGAATACATTCTTGTGCACTTTAGGGATGCCATAAAAGATCGGAACCATAGGATCATCTATCAATAGGTATTTCTTTTGTTTTTCATTGGGTACCCCGAGACTGCAACCTTCTATGAGTAACCTTTCCAACTTGTCCCTATAGGATTTGCTTGGATTTTCATGTACTTTGCGATAAGTAGTCTTGTCGTCTAGGATCTCATAGACCTGTTTTGTATAGAGGCCGGCGTCCATCACGACAACCGCCCCCCCTTTGTCAGCACGTTTGATGAATAAATTTTGCATCTTTTTAAGTTCATTTATGGCCTTCATTTGTGACCAAGTAAGATTACCCGTTTTTTTATTTTTCATGTTGTTAATATGTTTTTCCTCATTTTTATTGTAGAGTGCGGTAAGATCGCGTTCCATGAGATTTTGGAAAGCTTCCAGTACCGGTACTCTAGCTTGTATGGGATAAAATTTGGGGTTGAGCATGTCGTGATGGACACCAGGCTCCAGAGAATTTTCCATCTCTATGCCAGTATCTGTATCTGATTCCTGCAAACGCTTTAATGTAAGTTGTTCTTTAAAATGCAAGCTATCAAGTTCATTAGATATATTTTGAACAGAGGACGCTTTTTCATCTTGTTGAACATCTTGATTAGAGAAATATTTTTTAACAGTGAGAAGTCTGACAAATTTGTTCACATCCATGATTGTATCAAAGAGTTGAAAGTCATAAGTCGGTGCAAAGTTCAGACCTTGACTCAAAACCTCCAGTTGGGGTAGTGTCAATACCGTCGGAGTAAGAATGATTACTTGTGTCTCATCAACTATTTTCTGTAAACTTGTTTGTTTAATGCCGCCACTCTGTTGGACTTTCTCGGTATGACATTGTCCATTCTTCTTTTTCCCCGTCCGTTTTTTGTCTGCTCTCTAATTTTGAGGGGATCTTCTCCTACGTTTGGGGTTTCTTGGTCTGTAGTATCACTGTCTGTATTGGCACTGTCAACACTGTCTAAATCTGAAAAACTTATTGATCTTCTGTTGGCTTTGTTCCACTTCTTTTTTAGAAAGGATATTGGTACATAGTCAGTTTTTTCCTTATTCCACATATATACCTTATTATTGCTGTAATCATCTGTGTCTCTATTATATTTTCTTTTTTTGTTTTCCATAATACTTTTTTCAATTTTATCTAAGGTTTCTTTTAGTTGAACTTGTGCAATGTCAAACTCTCTTTCTTGCTTGAATTCATTTACTTGAGTTTCTAAATTTTTTATCTGCATATTAATTTCACATAATTGTTCAGTTTCATGTTCTATAATGAGCTGTATAAGGGCTAAGGAACAATCCGAAAGTATCCTATTCCACTTTTCTAGAAACAAGCCTGAAGACTCAAAAGACGGGACTTTTTTTATTCGGAGTCCTCTAGGGATAATTTTCTTATCATGGTTAGTACTCAGCGTTTGCTGGTCCCACCAAATTTTAAGCTCCTTAATTTTTGTCTTCTCCAATTGTAGAAAAAGTTGTTTCCAAGTTGTTTGTGTTTCTGTGGGCATATGTTCATTATCAAATACAGCTGCAAGCTTAGCTTGGTGTTCTGGTAGCATACTGAGTAAAAAAGGAAGCCGTGTACACGCAGTGGGGTTTGTGCTTGAAAATATGTGCTAGTTAAATAAACGTGTTGCTCCGTGATATATAGACAGTCTTTCGTGCCCCGTATTTTTGAGCCTATACGTGGCCTGAATAAACATAAGCAATGAAGAAACAGAAAAGGCTCACTTACATGGGCTATGACGAGTTTGTCCTGGAGAAACACGTAGTTGCAGTAGCGATACCACTCCGTGCTGACCGCCGGCCAAGCGGAAATGAAGCAAAGAAGAAGACGGAAGTCCGGGTATCCAAGACGGCAACCGAATGCCACTGTGTACCGCTGAAAAATCCGGAAGCAGGTAGCAACAAAAACAGACTTTATTATGTTAAAAACCATGGTTTTCGTCGCAACGGCCGTGGCCGGCGAACAGAACTCGAAGCTGGGGGTCTGTCGGGCATGATTATGACGGAAGGAGCAGAACTTGGTGTGTCTGTAGTTGAGGACACAAGATCTGAATTTACGGCGGCAACAACTACTCCCGGAGAAAGAATATTTTCAGATTCATCAATATACTGGTACATGGATTCTAGTTCCGGGGCAGAATAGTTGAGCTCTGCCACTGGAGAGAGGTCTATAGTGCAAACATGAGGCTGGTGCAGAGGCAGTTTATCCACTATGTCTCCATAAAAGCCGCCATTGAAAACGGAATTACATTCTGAAATATCGTGAGTATCAATCACAGCACACACCAAGGAGTTCGCTGTCTTCGAATGAGAACCCCACGAGTCCCCCCATTTGATCAACTCAGTGGTACTCCAGTCGAACACAGGATTATGGAAGCGGAGCCAGTGCAACCCAAGAATAATATCCGCAGTGAGTTTCTCCATGACAAAAAAGGAAAGCTTTTCAGTATGCGAACTCCCAACATCTAAAGTGATCTCTGCAGTACAAAATTTTATTCTTCCTCCGGTTAGGTAGGTAGAATCGACACTTGAAACTGAAAAGGGAGAACACAATGGAACTAGTTCCAACCCCAAGGCTTGAGCAACAGCCATGCTGATAAAACTAGCTGCAGCACCTGAGTCAATCATGGCTCGACAAGCAAACCTCTTGGAACTAGAAACCAAGGTTACAGGCAAAACAAACTTGTTATTAGAGTTAGGAGGTACCTGTACATCTGAGTTACCTTCCTGGAAATTGCTCAGGCATTTGGTGTTTCCTTGGGGTGATTTGGGCATAGTCGGGCAGCTTCTCAGAAAATGGTCCGGTTTCCCACAATAAAGGCACAAGGTGTTCTCCAATCGGTGTCTCCTCCTGGTAGCAGCCGATATGCAACCCAACACCATGGGTTCTTCTCCAGAAGACTGAGAGGGAGATGGAAGAGAAGAACTCTCCAAGAAGTTAGAAGGAGGTTTTACAGGAAAGCCTGACTTGAGCTGAAGAACCAAACCTCCTTGCTTTTCCCTGCGTCTCTCCCTTAGTCTTCTGTCAATAGTTACAGCTAAAGTCATGAAGTCATTTAGGGTCTCAGGGGTTGGGTGGCTGACCATAGCATCTTTTACAGCATCAGACAGCCCTTGCCTGAAGAGGGTTTTTAGAGGTTGGTCAGACCACCTGGTCAAAGTACACCATTGGCGGAACTCGGAACAGGAGTCTTCGGCCGAGCAACGGCCCTGCTGAATAGTTAACAGCTGAGATTCTGCCCATGTCGCACGGTTGGGATTATCATAAACATGGCCTAGAGCTAAAAAAAAATC
Source organism: Phyllomedusa bahiana (assembly GCA_025379985.1). Lineage (NCBI taxonomy): Eukaryota > Metazoa > Chordata > Amphibia > Anura > Hylidae > Phyllomedusa > Phyllomedusa bahiana. Next base: position 15,814 of record JAODAL010012067.1, on the reverse strand, counting down.
TGTCCACTGATCTCCACTCAGGGGCTTCAGGGGGTATAGCTAGTGCCCAGTCCTGAGGTGGGCCCTGGTGGAGAGACACAACAATTGCTACTTTTTCAGCCTTAGTGGAAAAATAGTTGAAGCGAAAAAATAGATGACAGGATTCCCGGAAGGTTCGGAATCTGTCAGGATTACCATCAAAGCGATTGGGAAGCAGCATCTTAGATTTCTGATGGGTGCTAGGATCCATAAAAACAGGGGCAGGTAGGGACACAGATGGGGTGGCAAATCCAGGTACCGGGGTCGTTATGGCATCCAGACGCTGAGAAATTTGATTCATAAGCCCCGCCATGCCCTGAAATTGGGTCGTCAACTCGTCCAGACGGTCAGTGACCCACAAGTCGGTGCTCATGTTGAACTGCCGGGGGAGTTGACTCGAATATGGGCCTGTTATAATGTAAGGGACCGGTCAGGGACACACGAGAAGACACAGACAGAGTGAGGCCCTGACGGTGGTCCCACCCACTGTCCCTGCCTTTTGGGGGTACCCGACTCCTTAAAAGGTCGGCCCCAACCAGAAAACTGAACACTATATTGAATACGTGGCAACACAAGACACTGACAAACAAATACAAAACACATTAAGGGGACATTAGGCAAGCAAGGTTGTCAACAAGCGGGAAGCGCAGTACCAAATCGGAAGACTGAAGAGAAAACGTAAGACGAGCCAAGTCGGTAACTGTCGGGCAATGCAGTACAAAATCAGGAAGAGAAGAACAGTCAGAAGCCAAGCAAAGTCAGGTAACCAGAAAATCCAAAGAGAACAGCAAGCAAAGGTATAGGAAGGACCCAATATAACAGGCACAGGGGACAGGTAAGGGAATCCTTAAATAGGGAACCGGTGAACACAGAACAGAGGTGATCGGTGGAAAAAACACAAAACCGGATAGGGAAACAAAACTGTCAATCAAAGAGGAACACAGTTTAACTAAAAGGGTGCTGGAGGATTCCTGGCTACAGGCGTTGGCCAGGAAACAATTAACACACAGGGAAGATAGGACTCAGTTCACACTGGTAACTAAGAATACAAAATATTATGTTAAAAACCATGGTTTTTGTCGCAACGGCCGTGACCGGCGACCAGAACTCGAAGCTGAGGGTTTGTCGGGCATGATCATGACATATGGTGGAAAATATGGGGGACATGTCTGAAAACTGTCTTGGTCTAAGACTTTTCTAGTTGCCCATAGCAACCAATCAGAGCGCCCCTTTCATTTTTTCAGAGCTCTATACAAAATGAAAGGGGAACGCTGATTGGTTGCTATGGGCAACAAGAAAAGTCTTAGACCAAGACAGTTTTCAGACATGTCCCCCTAAGTGTTTGGTCAATAACAAAAGTTCATCTTAATGCTTTGTTATATATCCTTTGTTGGCAATTACAGAGGTCAAATGTTTTCTGTAAGTCTTCACAAGGTTGAGAAACACTGTTGCTGGTATGTTGGCCCATTCCTCCATGCAGATCTCACTGGGCAACATGGACTTTCAACTCCCTCCAAAGGTTTTCTATGGGGTTTGAGATCTATAGACTGGCTAGGCCACTCCAGGACCTTGAAATGCTTCTTATGAAGCCACTCCTTCGTTGCCCTGGCGGTGTGCTTGGGATCATTGTCATGCTGAAAGACCCAGCCACGTTTCATCTCAGCATTCTCACTGCTAAATATGTTTAAATGTACTGCTTTGTCTCATGGTATGTCAATGTGGACTACAGATCTCAGCATTCTCGCCACTATATATGTTTAAATGTACTGCTTTGTTTCATGGTATGTGAATGCATACCAATCTCTGTCTTCAATAATCACCCTGTGTTCATTTGTGTTGCTATTGACCCCACATACTTCCCTTGTAGTGTGTTCTCTCTACTGGCTCATTTGTAATTCCACCCATTGCTGACACCTGCATCCACTGATTTATATCAATGAACTGCACATAGCATGGTTGTCACGGTACTTGTGAATACTGCTGGAATCCAATGACAGGGACTAGGCCTAAACACAGGGAGGCGCAGCAGACTTGAACGGGAGGCAGCAGAAATGTAGACAGGATCCAGACGAGAAGTCAGGAGGAGAACCGACGAGCGGTCAGCAGGTTTCCAGGGGTTTGCAAGGTAAACTGCGAGGAGGAGGAACAAACTGGAAAGCAAGTTCCAAGGCGAGAGAACTGCAAGCAGGAGCTCAAACACAATACTCAAGCAATGAGCAACAGGCTTGAGAAGTTTATATAGGAAACTGGAAGTACGATGGCACCCAGCTGGGACACGATCCACCATCTTGACTGAGGGCAAACTTAAGGGCAAAAAAAGTTTGAACTAAACAGGCATAGCAGGAGTTTCCTGACATCACTCCCATCTCAAGAGCGGCCTCCCGACGATACCTGACTCCCTTCTCCCCAGATGTCTTTGATGAAATTGTTTGATCAGTCGAGGAGCATTAATGTTACTCAGAGGTTCCCACAAATTTTCTTCAGACCCATAACCTTGCCACTTAATGAGGTATTGTAGCTGAGTCCAAGATTTGCTCAACAACAAACTGTTCTTCCCCATCTATCTCCACTGCATCGGGAGGAGGAGGAGGAACACGTCCCGGAAAGGGGTTGGACACAGCAGACTTTAGTAGAGACACATGAAAAACAGGATGAATCTTCATAGATTGTGGGAGTTTGAGCCAAAAAGCTACTGGACTCATTATCATGATGATCTTATATGGCCCAACAAACATCTGTCCCAGTTTTGGTGAAGGAACCTTAAGTTTCAAATTTCTGGTGGAAAGCCATATCTTATCCCCCACTTTAAAAGTTGGTGCTGGCCTACAATGTTTATCTGCTGTCTTCTTGTAATTTTCTTGAGCCCTCTCTAGTGTTTCCTTTAGTAGTTCTAAATTTTGCTGTAGTGCACAGATCCTTTCCACGATAGCTGGAATATGTGGAACAGCAGGGAATTTAGGAAGAATATTTGTATGGTACCCCAAATTTGCAAAGAAAGGAGTTTGTTTGGTGGAGGCATTTTGGGAGTTATTGTACAAAAAAATGCCACAGGAAGCAAATCAACCAAATCATCTTGTAAGTGACAAATATAGCATCAAAGGTACTGTTCCAGGGTCTGATTTGTGCATTCAGTCTGTCCATTAGATTGTGCGTGGAAAGCGGTTGATAGATTAATATCAATATCAAGTGCTGAGCAAAAACTCCTCCAAAATTTTGATGTAAACTACACTCCACGATCCGAGATATCTTCATCAGCAACTCCATGAAGACAAAAAACATTCCGAACTATGAGGCCAGCAATATCTTTGGCAGAGGGTAGACCGGTATATGGAATGAAATGTGCAGCCTTGGTGAGCCGGTCAACTACTACGAGAATGGTATTTTTTCCCTTAGAGGTAGGTAGATGTACAATAAAGTCCATGGAAATAGAGGGGATGGCAAAGGCTGTAACAAACCCGTGGGTGAAGAATGTGGAGTCTTGCATCTAGCACAAACGTCATATGATGTTACATACTTCTTTACATCCTGTAGCTAATTGGGCCACCAAAAGAATCGGGATAAAAATTCCTGTGTCTTCTGCAGTCCTATGTGACTGACAATCTTAGAATCATGGGCTAACCATAGAATTTTCAGTCTTACTGTATTGGGTATATATAGCTGCTACCCATGGGTCCACATCTTGTTCTTAAGCATTAACTGTACATCATCAGGTGGTCGAGATAGCAAAGAGTTGATTTCATAGGCCTCTCTTATCCCTTTCAGCAACTCTTTATTATGGATTACTCCCCCAACATTAGACTCAGGAACATTGGTCTTGAGCGGAATAGTAGAAGTGGAATCATTGGAGAAGATTTTTGATAGAGCATCCGCCTTACCTTTACGTGATCTGGGCCTGTACGAGATTGCAAAGTTGAATTGATTGAGGAAAAGACTCCAATGAGCTTGGCGAAGAGATGGACACTTGGCAGATCTAACGAATTCCAGATTACGGGGATCAGTTAGAACAATTATTTGCTGTGAGGTTCCTTGAAGATGATGTCTCCATTCCTTAAAGGCTGCAACAATAGCTAACAGTTCTTTATTCCCCACATCATAACTCCTCTCAGCAGGTGATAAACGTCAGTAGAAAAAAGCACAAGGACATAGTAAACTCTTGTCCCCTGTTCTCTCAGACAGAATAGCCCCTATAGTACAGTCTGAAGCATCTACTTCCACAATGAAGGTGAGTTCTGGGTCGGGATGACCTAATACAGGGGCTGTAGTGAACTTGGCCTTTAGGAGAGAGAAGGATTCTTATGCTTGGGGAGATCAAACAAAAACATTTTTCTTCTTAGTCAACTGTGTAATAGGAGAAATTATTTCTGAGAAATTTCTAATGAAGTGTCTAAAGAAATTGGCAAAACCTATGAAACATTGAACATCCTTTATGCTTCTTGGGGTAGGCCAGTCTACTATTGCTTTAATCTTGCTAGAGTCCATGTGTAGACCATGAGGTGAAATTATATAACCAAGGAATTGGATCTCCGTCTGATGAAATTCTCATTTTTCAATCTTAATGTAATGTTGGTTCTCTCTTAACCGTTCCAGAATAAGTTTCACGTCTCTGATGTACTTCCATCGAGTTGGAGAAAATCAGGATATCGTCCAAATAGATGACTATGAACTGGTCCAGAAGGTCTCTGAAGATATCGTTGATGAGATGTTGGATGAAGGCAGGGGCATTACAAAGGCCAAAAGGCATAACACAATATTCAAAACGTACGTAACGTTATCTGAAAGCTGTTTTCCATTCAACTTCAGATCTGATATGGACCAAGTTATAGGCACCTTGTAGATCTAATTTGGAAAAAGCCTTTGCATGTCGCACTCTCTCCAGAAGCTCAGGGATCAGTGGTAGAGGATAATGGTTTTTGATTGTAATCCTGCTAAGTTCTCTATAATCAAGACAAGGTCTTAAAGAACCGTCCTTCTTTTTAACAAAGAATATGGGAGCCCCCGCTGGTGAGGAAGAGGGGTGGATGAACCCCTTAGCCAGATTTTCTTCTATGTAGTCCTTGAGGGCTATTAATTCAGGATCTGCCAAAGGGTAGATGTTTCCAAAAGGTATAGGTGCACCCGAAAGCAATTCTATGGGGCAATCATACGGTCGGTGTGGGGGGAGCTTGTCTGAATTCTGTTTGCTGCAAATGTCCGCAAATTCCTTATATACAGAAGGTAGCTCTATTATTTTATTAAACACCAATTGTAAGAGTATTATTCAGCTCACCTGAGGGACTTGCCACGGTTTCCGCGAGCTCTTGTACTCACCAAAATATGCACCATAGAACAAGATAGACCAGCCAAACGTCCAGGGTAGAAAGCAGTGCAAAAAATCTTTATTGAAAATTTAAAACCATACCCAGAACAAGCAAGTAATATCAGGAACAAAGGCAGCATAGCACCAGCAACCAGCTGACGCGTTTCGGGTCTAACTGACCCTTCCTCAGAGCTGAGGTTACACCCCTCTGATGTCACTATATAAGGGGAAACGCCCAATCATCAACAATTAATATATAATACAAGATTAGTAGTTTAAAATCAAATCCATACGAAAGTTGAGACCAGTAGGATATGCAGTATTAAACATTAAAACCCAATATCCCTCTCTATTTAATAAACAATGTCTACGGTCTCCTCCTCTTTTGGATTGTTCAACTGATTCAACACAAAATACTCTCAAATCAGACACATACCCTTGATGTACATGAAAAAAATATTTTGACACATTGGATACACTACAAGTTTCCACATGAGACACTCCATATAAGTGTTCTCTAAGTCTATCTTTAAGACGCCTCGTAGTGCATCCAAAAAAATTAAGATGACAAGACGTACATACTATGCAATAAACAACATTATTGGACTCACAGTTTAGAAACTGTCTTACAGTGAAGTTGCTTCCATCTATTAAATCAGATACAATTTTTGTTTGCATTGCATACTTACAACATGTGCATCGCGACAATCCACATCTAAAGAAACTCTCAGCACTGAGCCAAGTTCTCCGTACTCTATTAGTCTTGACTAACGGGTAAAAGTCGTTTATAAATATGTTTAAAACTCAAAGGTCAATATAAAATTCTCCCCCAAAGTTTTATTAAAACACGGGCTGTATCTAGAACAAGGGGAACCTTTCCCTTTTGAGGAACGAAAGTTTTTCAAAACATAAAAGGGATTTTTTACGTAAAGCAGTGAGACTAGGGAATTCTCTGCCAAGGACGTCAGGGAAATTTCCCAAAAAACCAAGTTAAAAAAGGGTTTGGATGCATTTCTGGAGCTAATAAAACAATTTAAGTGACTAGGATTCGGGAAGGGGTCAGACCGGGATTTTCTGTTTGCCAGATTGGAGTCAAAGGGAAATTTTTCCCTAAAATGGGGACAATTGCTTTACCCATGGGGTTTTCCCTTTCCTCTGGATCAACACCTTAGCACAACGGGCGAACTAGAGGGACCTTTTTTTTTTTCCCTTTACAAACATAAACTTGTTTGCAAGTACACAACCCCTGGTAAAAAACTTAAACCACACAAAAAAGGAACATATGCATCGTTCTGAAATAATATCGGTAAATATTTACTAACCAACCTTTTAATAATATCAGATTCATGACTGAATGTAGTAACAAAAACTGGACAAATATATACAATATCTTTCGCCCTATTCAGGCACCACTTAGGATATCCTCTCCTCCCTAGTCTCATCAATACTTCTTCGCTTTCTTTTTCAAAATCCGACTCCATAGAGCAATTTCTTTTACTCCTAACTAATTCACCTACAGGAATAGCTCTAACTGTGTGCCGAGATGACACACCCGCATACAAAATTACACTAAGGGGGGGTTTCCAAACATTAGGATTTTTTTTCCACCCCTCCCAACAAAAAAATATCCCAAAAACTGATTTGTTGGATGAAATTGACTCGTAAAAAATTGTCCGAAAGCCGCTACACCAGACTTCCAGATGACAATGACGTCATCAATGTAACGGCCGTACCAGTATACCTGCTCAGAGAACGGATTATCATCGGAAAAAAACAAACATTCCTCAAACCAAGAAACATAAAGGTTAGCTAACAATGGAGAGAACTTGGCTCCCATTGAAGCTCCTGTTTTTTTTTTTTTAACTTTGTTTTTTAAACATTTTCAGATAACAACAGGTTAACACGGGCTGAAAAATTTAAACAGTCTACAACGATTTTTGTCATAAAAACAATTTAAAAAAACCCAATTATTTTCCTAGAGTTATTTTCCTTTCCCCCCCCCTGTTCACCCTAACCCAACAGTTCACAGATCAAAAAAGCATTCCTAGCAAAACCAAACCAAAACTAACCGAAAAAAACGTTTTGCTGCCAATTAGTCAAGTTTCCTAACAACTGGAAAAATTGCTTGGGGGGTCCCCTCCCCCCCTTTTTATCCATCTGGTGACGCCCGGCCTTCCTTATCCGCAAGTACCCCCGCCTCTTTATTCTAATTGGCTTTAAGGCCCCATTGCTCAGGCAACATTTAAACCCCCTCTTCTCCCCTTACATTCTATCACCGGTTTTTCTCCCGACATTTGCCTTCCCATGTACCATGAGGGTCATTCAAAACAGCCTTATTTTCGCCGTTTTTTGGGTAATGGTTTTAAATTGCTCCACAGAGAAAAGAAGTTCCTTAACCTCACCTCTTTATGGAAAAGCCCCCCCAATCCATAGCATCAAAAATTAAATTTGCCCAAAAAATTAAAGGGGTCGGGACCTTAGGCTTAGCCATATTTTTAAAATTGCTTTTCGGGCAGCGGGTGCTATTATATGTAAATCTCCCCTCCCGCTAAAATCTTTTCTCTTTCCCCTTCACAAAAAAGAATATTACCCTGGGATCCGGCGTAAAAGAGGTGTAGCGTGTCTTTTGCATATCTATCACCTCTCCCAGTACCTTTTTAATTTCCGGCATTCCCATGACAGTGATATAAAGCGGTGCAGGAGACCCACACTTTAAGCACTGGTCTGTTTCAAAACCCCCCCCATTTCGGTGTCCCTTAAGGGCGTAAGATAAGCATTATGTATTTTTTTAAAAAACAACCTCCTGATACCTGGCAGCTGGTTTTGATATTTTTTAGCTCCCGTAACGCCTCAAAAATCACTGAGGGGTCAGGCAAGCATCCCCAGCTGCCCCTTTGTCGGCCCAAAACCAAATTTATCATAATTGACATCCTCATGAAGATATTTGAATTTCAGAGAGATGGCCTTTTTTCAAGGCGGGGACAGCAGCACCCGTCAAAAACGCATCCCATTTAATTTGGCTAAGTTTTTGCTCATTTGGGAAAATAGCTCCCGCTTGCAGTAATTTTAAAAAAGGGGGTGGGGGGTGTCAGGTTTTTTTTCTGTACCCCCAAAGGGAAGTAATTTGTCTGGGGTCCGGTCACGAAAAGCCGCACTTGTTGCAGGGCCCATTTTAGCCAAATTTTGAAAATATTATGAGGTTTGCCCTCTTTAAAGTCCGGGTTTAACATTAAGACAGATATGGGGAATAATCGGGTTAGGCTTTTATTTCGCCGGATTTTTTCCCCCACGCCCGCCAAAAGGGCAAACATAATTTACCTTATCTCTGGGGCAAATTGTTAAAAAGGGGGGATGAACAAAAATTAAAGGGGGGAGATAAGGGGGAAAGGTTTGATTGGGCCACGCACTTCGAAAGACATTGGGGGATTTTGCCATCAGCCAAGAACCGACCAAGGGGGCCAAAAAAGTATAGGCGTAATTGGGGGGCCCAAACCTCCAGGATTTGCGCTGGTCAAGATGTACAAAGGGAAACTGCCTTCTATTATCCCAAATGAAAGTCCCACGGGGCAATTTTAGATTTTCCCCCCCAGGGGGGAGAAAAAGGACATGTAAAAAAGTAGAGTAGGGAGGGAACTCCACCATTTTTAATGAGTTACATCGCCCTGAAAAAAAAATGGGGCTTGGCCATTCCAGGTGTCGAGAGCTTTCCCAAATAAACACCCCTGTTTTTTTTTTATAGGTACTGGGTTTTTTGTTAGCCACACCCCTAGAATTTTAAATTTTGTGCTTGCACCATCGAATAGTATGCGACGAGGACCACAATGGTGCCGCTGGTCCCTGCAAGAGCAAACCCTCACACTTATCAAAGTTGAAGTGTACCCGACAGTGCACCCTTTTCCATCACATCCTCAATACCTGGGCCCAAAGTCTGTTTAGGGTTGGCCCAACATTAAAAAGGGGATCTCAGCATAAGCCTAAATTTATTTCCCGATTGGGAAAAAATCCGTGGTAAAGAGGGACTGGAGATGTGATACAACAGGGATCAATAGATGGTTAAAACAAAGGGAAAGTGGGCACCCCTTGCTTAGCTCCTCAAAGAGGTCAATTTCCACGAAATTTTTTTATTAAAGCAAGAAGTAGTAGAGTTAGATTTTAGGGGGTCAACAAAGCGGAAAACGGCCCCCGAACCCTCAAAAGCAACAAAGGGCATTGAGAAAAAGGCCGGGCACCTTGTCAAAAAAAACCCTTTTCTGCGTCTAGGGGTGAGAAACAGTTAAGGCGTCCCGACTCCCGACTCGCTTTTAGCCGCCATGCCGAAACAGTTTTCGTGGAATGCCTTTGGCACTAAAAACCTTTTGTGAGGGAGAATTATTTGGGGGGAAGATTTTGCAATCAAAAGCCAGGATTTTAGCTAGTTTTATATCCTGAATTAGGGATACGGTCGTCAGGCCAGCAGGGGTTGGGTCCTTTTGGGGCTTTAGAATAAACATTTTAGAATCATGAAAGAGTCCCCCCACCGCTGATCCTATTTTTATGCATTGTAAATTTGTGAGAAGGGGGATGATTTCTGCGGCTATGGCTTTAAAAAACTCAGCCGAGTACCCATCTGGCCCCGGAGATTTCCCGTTCGCCAGTCCCGCCACCACCTTGCGGACCTCCTCCTCTGTTATTTCAGCCTCTAACTGTATCCTTTGTGCCTCTGTGATGCCTGGCAAATTCAATGAATCTAAAAAAGATGATACCCTCTGGGCATCATAAGGATTGGCGCTGTACAGGGATTCGTAAAAATCTATAAATTCTTGTTCTATGTCTTGGGGGCTTGTTAGTATTGTACCCGTTGATAAAGATTTTACTGCCGCTATGGGAGGCCTCGTCTGCCATGGTTTTGTAGTATTTGCCAAAAGTGAACCCATTCTGTTTCCCCACCTATAGAATTTATTTTGTTGTATCCTTAAGTGGGCTTTAGCTTCTCCCTGTAGATAAGTGTGAAGCAGCTGCTGCGCTGCCACAAATTTTTGTTTGTTTTCCGATGAGGGATCTAAAGAGAATTTATTTTGGAAATGACGAAGGCTTGAGTGCAGCTCCTGGAATTTTTAATTTTGACTTTTACGTTTCATGCTTACATAACTTATGATGTGACCTCGCATGACAGCCTTCGCTGTTAACCATAACAGAGGTGCTTCCTGTGCGTGCCTTGCATTATCTTCCAGGAACTGCATCCAATGTACCCGCAGGAATTCCCTAAAATCGTCCGATTGACTCAGATATCCTGGAAATCTCCACCTTTGTGGCTTTGGAAGAAGCGAACACCCCCCCTCACGATTGTTCTGGGGGCGTGATCAGATATCGCGATTGGGAGTATGTCCGCATCTGCAACAGTGTGGTAAAAGGAAGAGGATACCGTGCCAGATCTATGCATGAGAATGATCCGTGCACGGCAGAGTAAAAGGTATAGGATCTCGATGTCGGATTAACCGCCCTCCAGTAGTCGAAGACATCAAGTTCGGTCATCAAGTCATTCAAGGGAGAGTCGCCGGTTATGTCCCCTAACAAAGTCTGTGATCTATCTAGGTGGGATTGGGTACCGCATTAAAGTCGCCCATTAAAATAAGATTAGAGAATGCTCGGGTGTGAAGGAAGGTGACAATATCAGAAAAGAACTCTTTGTTTCCCATGCATGGGGCATAAACATTTAGTAACGTGTAGTTGTTGTCTGCTATCTTCACCCTCAGATATATGAACCTGGCCTCTGGGTCCGTGTACTGCTCATCTATGGATTGGACCAACCCTTTTTTGACATAAATCGCTACGCCTCTAGATTTTGATTTGTAGTTTGCCAAAATTGGTGGGTCTATCCACGGGGCCCTAATCGGGAAAAACTTATCGTATTGCCAGTGCGTTTCCTGTAAGAAAAATACATCCGCTTTCAAACGTTTCATGTGGGTCAGAACTTTCCTCCTTTTCTCTGGGATAGTTAAGCCTGCTACATTCCAGGACACAAACTTAATTTGTGGGGCGGGCGGGCAGTCTACCTTCTCTTCTATTGGCGTACTCATCCCGTATCACGCCATTGTGGTACTAATGGCGAGACCATTGCATTATAAAAAACCCGAGAGGCGTCCCAGCGAGCGCCCTCGCGTTTCGTGCCCAGCGGGGGGAGGAGGAGTTGCCCATTTCCAGAATTTTGTAACCTCCAGTATTTTTTAGGGGAACATAGACAATAACATTGTAAATCGTATATCTTGGCATGCATTAACATAAACCTAACCAAAACTACAAAAACCGTTGGCCTACTCTTGGCCGAATTTGGTGGCCTATTTAAACATCCATGCATATGTCAAAAAAGGCCTCATCACAGGGAGCACGTCCCGCATCTAATAGCCCAAAACCATGGCCATAAATTCTGCTCTACACTCTGTTCGACTCCGGATGCCGGGGGAGGGGGGAGAGGGTTGGAATGAAAGGGTCAGGGGAGGGGGGGGGGCGGGGGTATTCCCCCACCCCCGGCCGCCGGCCCACGTATCCTCACATCTAAGGAGGCGACATCTAACAAACATATAAGATCAGGAGTCCATTTGTTAATGATTAAGCGAAGTAGGAGCCCACAAAATTCCCAGAAAGAGAAGTCCCGAAACATTTCTTACATGGTCTCCCAATTCCTGTGTAAAACTTGGTTCACCTTGTCAAAGGTTGAGACGATCGATATTCTCGATGTGGTAAGAACCGTCTTGTCGCCTCCTCCGGTTTTTCGTAAATGGATACCTGCCCATTTTCCACCACTCTGAGTTTTGCCGGATACAACACTGAGAGCGCACCCCAGTGTCGTGAAGGTGCCTGCAAACTAGGTGGAATGCTTTCCTTTTCTGAGTGACCTGCATTGAAAAGTCTTGAAACATCAGTATTCTATCCTCCCCCACCTGGAGATCCCTCTGCTGTCTGTAGGCTCTGAGGAACTTTTCCTTGATTGCCCAGTTCTGAAATTTTGCGATAACTGGCCTTGGTCTTCCTCGTTCTCTTTTGGTGCCTATACGATGAACCCTTTCTATGATCAGCGGGTCTCTGGGCATGTCCAGACCCAGGGCTATGGCCAAGTCATTGGTCAAGTAGGAGGCTAGCGCGTCCGCTGCAATATCTTCCGAGATGCCTATAAACCGCAAGTTATTGCGCCTTTCCCGGTTCTCCAAGTCATCAATTTTGTTTTGCAGAGTCTCCAACTGCAGTTGGTGGGAAGCCGAGATCTCCTCTATTCTTGTTGTGCTTTCTTCCACGGACACCGTTCGCGTCACCAGTTCCACAATGCGTTGGGCATTGCTAGTAATCTGGGCCAAAGCCGCATTGACCGATGCCTGAATGATGTCAATTCTCTTGTCCAATGCTGGTAGAATGATACTAGAGACCTCCTGAGCCAACGATACAGCTTGGTGGGAGCTGCCCGGCGAAGAGGGGGGCTCGCTGAGTGGTGACCCAGAGGAGGATGTGGGCCCTCGCTTGGGTGCTGGCGTCGACATTTTTGCCGCTTGTTTAGATAGATTTGACTGCGCTTTTTTTCCCCTCTGGGGTCTGCTGTGGACGTTTTGGAGAAGAAGCAGACGCAGCTTGAGTGTCAGCCATGGACCTCGATCTTGTGTGCCTTTTGCTTTTAGATACTTGCACAAATCTGTCCATACTTTATAGGCGATAATATGGTGTGATGTAATGCACTCTAGGCCTGGGCAACCGTGTACAGAGTCACCAAGGGGAGGTCAGACAGCGAGCTTGTCACTTCATAAATCCTAATGCGGAGAGCAGGGCTGTCGAACGTTGTTTGAGGTGAGGTGTCCTGCGGGACAGTCTCCCCTGCTACAATTTTTACATTTCAGAATAGCAGAAACAACTGTAGTGTGTGATATCCAGGACCATTGCAGAGCGTCTGGGCAGCGAGATTGAAATACTCTGTAATATTCAATTCCTGAGATCAATTACCTTGGGTGGCCACTTGATGGCAGCAGAGGACTGTGTTTAATGCTAAGACAAATGCTTGTGTCTCAGATTTACTACTAACAGGCCGGCTTTGCAGAGTTAGGTGCAATCAGAACACAGTGAGGGCCCAGAGCAAGTTGTGCCCTGTGACTGCCCCGCTGCCCCGGCAAAGTAGAATTATGATGTCTGTGTTGCAAGGTGACAGGCCACTTCTTCATCAGCAGCCAGTTCCTTTAATAAGGCTTGTGGATCCCCAGGGGGAAGGGGTCGATCTACTGCACTCCTCTACCTCCACTTAGTCCTCGCATTTAGAGGGGGGCAAGCTTGTAGCCGTTATTTTGGGCCGTTCGTGTGTCCACTGAGGGTGCCACATGTATGAGCAGGGCGTTTATGGACTACGGTGCGGCGGGATCCTACGGGCTGCGCTGGATCATATGGGCACAATCCTTCTCTCCCAACCTAGGGCCCTCCACGAGCCGAGGCCATGCTGTTCGTGCCTGGAGTCCAGGGGCGACCAGGTACCTGTCTGACGACTTCCTTGAGCTCCCGATCAGTCCGCCACCGCCGTTATGCAGAGCTGCGGGGACAGCGCCAGCCCGCACCTCCGGCTCTTCACCTCCGCCTCCCTCCTCACAGTGGGTCCCAAGACGTCGTGCCTGTAGTCTGTGCAGGGAGGCCCTTTCAAGGTTGGTGTATTCCTTCTGGCCCCTGCAGCCGCCGATGGTCCTCAGCGCCAGGCCGACAGTGCCGCACAGCACCGCGGGGAGCCCCCCGCCTCGTGGTGCTATACAAGATGGCGCCCGTGTCTTCAGCGCGGGAGCGCACTTCGCGCCCAGGGGGTCCGCGTTCCTCTCCGCCTCCCGCCACAGGCTTCGGGTCCCCGGCTCTATAGTCAGGCGCGGTATGATGGTCTGTTAACGCCGCTCTCCTCTCGGGCCGTGCGCGACTCAGGCGCCGAGTCCGTATCGGCCTGGTATGTGGCGTCTTGCGGCGCAGCTCACTCAGCTGCTCTGTGCCTCCGGGGAACAGCGATATAGAGCTCTCTGGGCGATGTTGCTTCTCTACACCTCTGAAGGTAGGTGTAGAGGGTTTAAGGGAGCCCGATGTCTGAGATATTCCCTGGATTTTAAGGGTCTCAGAGGAGCTCTTCTAAAAAGCGTCCGTACCAGACGCCCCACCCCCGGAAGTCTCGAAGCTCCTGTTTCCTGCAAGAAAAATGTATCACAAAACATGAAATAATTATGAGAGAGTAAATACTCAATAACAAGCAGAATAAACAGGATAAGATCTTCACTAAAGCTAAAATATTTCCTGAGGTGGAACTCAACAGCACGAATGCCCAGAGTGTGAGGAATGACATTATATAGGGATTCGATGTCACATGTCAACCAACTATACTGTTCATCCCAAACCAATTTGTTCATAATCTGTAAAACATGTTTAGAATCTCGAAGGTATCCAAAACTCCTCTTAACCAGAGGTTGCAAAAGGATGTCTACCCACTCGCAAAGTCGCTCATTTAAAGAACCGATGCCCGCCACAGTAGGTCTCATTGGTGGCGGGAATCGGTTCTTATGGAGCTTAGGCAAAGAGTGAAAAACAGGGACCACCAGGCACTTCACCAAAAGATAGTCAAACTCTCTTTGGCTAACCAAACCAAGTGCAAGACCCTCCTCCAAAACTTTTCTCAAATCATCAGAAAATACCCTGGTTGGATCACATTTCAAAGGTTCATATGTAGCACTAGCCTGTAAGAGGGAATTGTTAAGCAAAATATAAAGACCAATGTCTAGAATCGCAACAGATCCCCAATATTGGCCTTACGGATAGTTATATCCATTCTATTTTGTAAATTTTTGATGATAATTTTATCCTGATTATTTCTGACGGATTCTGTACCATAAACTTTACATTGAAGTTGTATTAGCTCTTTTTGTTTAAGATCCTGAAACTTAGCTAGTGCAGGAGAACGTGACATCAAAGGGTAAAACTCCCTGTTCTTAACATTAAAGTTAGAAGAATTACAAACACGTCCTATTGAATTCTCATCTAAATCATGTAAACTCTTTACGCTCAAACATTCCTGAAAACGAAAACCATGATCATAACATTGAGAGTCAACATTATCATTAATCAAATCTCGTGGGTTATCTTCACATTGACCGTCCATAGTATCAACTCCCAAAAAAATGTTTTTTAACCGTAAGGTCCCTCGCAAACTTGTTGACATCTTTGATCGTTTGATACAAGTTGAAATGAAAATCAGTATTCGAGTCCCTTAGACAATAGAGAAATCTCTTGTTGTGAAAAAATGTAAGACGAAAGATTGATTACTTCATTTGTCGATGGTACCACCTGTTGAACCTTCAATTTCGTTATGGATATCTTTTTTCTATGTTTTCTGCCTGACCTGCGGTAGCGTTTTTTGAAGCACTGGCATTCAGTCTTCAACGTGGCTCTCTACCAGTAGGAACAACTTCAGATGTTCTCCTTGTCTGATCATCTGATCCGCCATCAGACGAATCTACTTCGCCAAAACTT